>NGKH01000001.1:2216850-2293351 GCA_002162575.1 Sclerotinia glacialis | reverse complement strand
CGAAGAAAATCCCAAGCTAAGAGGAAATCACCACGACCAAACATAAACTTATGATAGAGATGTAAAAGAAGGAGGTAGGAGGGAGGAGAGAGAAGGGAGGAGAGAGGAGATGGAAATTAGAGTTGTGAGAGAGGGGGGGAGAGTGTGTATGCGAATGGATGAGTGAGTGATTGAGTGGGAGTGAAAGAGAGAGAGAGAGAGAGAGTGTGTGTGTGTGTGTGAGTGAGTATATGTATGAGAGTGTGTATATGAGAGTGAATGAGAGAGAGTGTATATATGTGTAGGTGAATGAGTATATATGTATGAATGAATATATATGTATAAGTGAATATGTATATATAAATGAGTGTAGATATATAAGTAAATGTGTGTAAATGAATAAGTGTGTATATATGAATGAGTGTGTGTATGCGAAAATGTATGTGCGAGAGTAAATGAGAGAGAGTTGTGTGTATATGTATGAGTGAGTGAATGTGTATACAAGAGTGAATAGATAAATAGATAAAACCAAAAGGAAGCGAAAAGCAATAAAGTAAATAATTATACCAACTCCTTTGATCGCAACTGAATGATATACTTTATGTTTTTTGCTATCTATTACTTAGTAGTAGTTTTCACAGTATAGAGGTGATTTTTCTGACAGAATGAAAGAGAGAGATGAAGAAATGAAGAGATGTGTAATGATTGGTAAGTACTCCGTATTGATTGATATCTATCCCCTAGAAAGTACAACTATATCTATCCATCATCTTACAAATTCTAACGAGGATAGAGATAAATAAAAGGAGGGAGATGATATTTTATTATGTTAAATTTAAAGTATAAAATACAAAATAAAAAGAATGATATATAAAACATCAAGAATTGAATATCTTTTGTATCTCCTTTTATATATAATGTAATCCCCAGTGAAGATTTATGATGTTTAGATTTATAGTGTTTAGATTGGGAATTAGAGGTATTAGGGATTAGGGATCACAGCTAGAAATTTAGGAGGAGTGAGGATTAAAGAAATGAGGAGAGTTCTATTGAAGGAGGTGGAAATCTCTAGTAGGGGAAGGATTTAGAATTGAATGGATAGTGAAATAAACTAGTTGGTGATGATTTGATGATTTGATGATTAGGAGGGGAATGGATGTGATTTATGAAGTTTGGAGAAGTGTACAGAGTAGAGATTATAAGACATTCAATGTCAATGCCGAGTTATCTACGGAGTATTTTGAGTGTGCATTGTGCTATATAGTGTATAGTGATTGAGGCTTTGTAAGAGTTGAAAGGGGCGGTTTACAGATGAGAATTTGGGAATTTGGGATTTTCGGGGGAGGGTTTTATTGGAGATGGATATCTTTGTATCTTTCAATGCGATGGATGCATGATGGCTTGAGTACGGAGTAGTACGGAGTATAGTGTTGATTGAGGCGGAGTTGTGTTGTGATTGGTTGTACAGAGTATATAAATACTACAGAGAGGATATCATGGAGTAAAGCGGGCGAGCGGGAGCCAGCTGGCATAGGTAGGTAGGTAGGTATTGTATATGTATATAGTAGGGAGGTAGATATTTAGCTGTGTTTGAATACCTAGGTAGAGTTGAAGGGAAGGGTGATGAGAAGAGGGAGAGGGAGATGGAGATGAAGATAAAGATGATCAAATTTATATACGAGTGAAAGAGTAAGGGAAATAGCCAGGAGAATAGATTATAAGAGGAGGATGATACGAGGGGTTTTGAAGAACGGAGATAAGATGTTAGCAAATGTTAGCAGATGTTAGTAAAAGATAGAAAGAAGTATGGGTTTCGGTCTTTCGGATGGATAATGCGGTGCACCATGTACGGAGTAGGAGTAGGTATGTGTTGTTGTTTCCAATTCCGTGCGAGGAGGCGGAGGAAGGAAGATTAGGGTGCTGATGCCATGTGGAAGGATTTATTTGGTGTACGGAGGAGTTGTGGGTTTGTGATGGGGTGGGGTGGGATTTCAGTAGGTGAGCTGCTGTTGATGGATAGATAGATAGATAGATAGATATGTATTAAGGTAGGTAGGATTCGGACTTTTTGGGTGTTGATTGCTGAGCCTCAAAAATAACTAGGTCAAAAAATTGGTCGGGTCGGATATTTGATTACATCACGCATGATGGATGATAAATAATTCATTCCTAAAATTCTTTCATCTCGTCTGATAATTTGTAAGTATCATAATGATATTCTTTTATTCATTCATTCATTCATTATACACCCGTCTCCTCTCTCATCTCATCTATTTGGAGGATATAACCGTATGAACGGTAAAGACAAGACAAGAAGAAAAGAAAAGAAAAAGTTCACGAGATGATTACCGTATCATTCATTTATGAGAAACCGAGAGAGAGACCCTGGAAATGGATACCCATGATGAATGATCCGCATAGAGATTAGTTGATGAAAATATCTTGGACTTCTTTCCGTGAGAAGTTCCATTTACTTGCATATGGTAGGTACATGTGGTATGGTAGGTAGCACATGCATGTACTCCGTACGGAATAGAATAAGTGGGAGGGAGATCTGAAAATAGAAATTTCCTTTTCCCTTTTTGATATTGGTTGATGTTGATGTTGATGTTGATGGATATGGATATTGATATTGATATACTTATTTTGAGTAAAGATCAAGGGCTTCCCATTGAAAAGTAAATTGATATTTTATCTTGTAGCAGCAGACAGATCTTCCTAAGGAAATTCTTTGTTCTTCGTGGCTTTTTTTTTTACTTTGGAGGCGGGTGGCTTGGCTCTTCTCAATTAATTATCTAAAGGTCTATTCTGATTCATTGATTGGTTCATTTTGTACAGTCAGCTCGGTCCTCATCCACCTCTCATAAAAATAAAAAAAACATAGCACCACCACCTGCACCACCTCAAAAGGTCGGTCCTCAAATTTACTTTGTGAATCCCTATACCTAGCCTACCAATCTATCAACCTATCAACCAACCAACCTTACCAACCTTACCGACTTACCGACCTTATTATTTATTATCTATCTACTTACTTACTTACTTACCTACTACTTACTACCTATTACTATCTACTACACCTCTAACTCCACTACTCTAATCTCGGACTTCTCTTCTAAATCCTTCAATGACTTCAAACTTTCCCTTCACAAAGATATGCTGATATATTCTATTCAATCAAACTCCAATTTGATCTTGGAATCTGGAGTTTACTTTACTTTTAACCTTCATTACGACTAGTCAATCATTACCACGTACCCATCAATTGGTTCCCGCATCCGCAAAACCCGTAATCTCCTTTTAACATCTACCCGTCCGTTACACTCACCACAACCTCCCCAATCCTATCAATCAACAATAAACGCGAAAACCCCGTTGATCCGCATCAACGGCTGAACGAATGCCACACTTCGAAGAGATGCCATCGTTCTTAAACGACGACACAGGCCATATGTATTCGTCGACACGACCTCCCTTTGATCTTCCCAGCCATCTTCGAAACTCCCACGACAAGCTATCCGTGAATGGTGTGAATAGTACGAATGGTGCGAATGGCGCGAACGGGGTAAATGGCAGAACCTCGACACATTCAATTGGGAATGGTTTGGAAAATGGATCAGATGTATATATCGATGGTGCTTCAAATGGTAATGGGATGATCGGAAGACACCATATGAATGGAGATTCTCATCATGATGCAACACTAAACTCCTTACCAAATGGTAGATCCAGCGCAGGTAGTTGGGATTACAGGTCGCGGTCCTCGATGAATGGCAGTACATACTCGGTAAATGAACAGCCCAATACTACGGCCCAGAATGGAAGGAGGAGTCCAGGGCCTTCAAATGGGTTTAATAGGTTATCCAATGGTACTGGAGATAGGAGTTCTTTCGCGTCAACAAATGGAACCATATCAAACACTATCGCAGATGTATCACGACCCATCACTACTAGTGATAGTGAACACCAAAGTAGAATCCCGAGTCCTCAACCAGCTTCGAATTCTCAACCAGCTCCAATTCCTCAACCAGCTCCGAATCCTCATAGCACCGGCCCATTAACTTATCAATCACCCTTATTACCTTCAACTCCAGTAGCTACTCCCAATTCATTACCCATACCCGAGACGCCAGCTCGTTCTACCAACAATTCTTCACCACATCGATTTTCTTCACCTCCAGCATATCCACCACCACCACCAGCTTCACCTTCACAAAACTCTCTTCAACATCCTGGCTCTACCCAGTTGAAGCATCGACATACATTAGAAGTCCCTAAAGTTGGTCCGGGTAGAAGTTCCAGGGATGGTAACGACGCGGTCTTTACGAGTGGAAGATTTTCACCAACTTCGGTAGCTACAGGTGCTAGACGTGGATCTTCAAGTATCAACAGACGAAATACTCAATCGATACATTCTAATATGCCTCACGAGGAGGTTCCTCCGGATGAAGATGCGCTTAGATGGGCTGAAGCGGTACGACAGAAGCGTGCAAGTAAGAGAAGAAAGAAGGACGAGGATGATGATGATAGAGTGGTTGTTGGAACAAAGGTGGATCAGAACCATGTAAATTGGGTCACGGCATATAATATGTTGACGGGTATTCGGTTTACTGTTTCGAGGACAAACGCGAAGCTCGATAGGCCATTGACTGATGCAGATTTCGAAGCCAAGCACAAATTCTCGTTTGATATGTAAGTTATGTTTGATGTATGAAAGGACTTTGTTAATGATATGTACAGCACCGGCAATGAATTGACCCCCTCTGCGAAGTACGATTTCAAATTCAAGGACTATGCGCCATGGGTATTTCGAAGTCTACGAGCAAAGTTCAAATTGGATCCTGCGGATTACCTTATGTCCTTGACAAGTAAATATATTCTTTCTGAACTGGGATCGCCCGGAAAGAGTGGAAGCTTCTTTTACTTCTCGAGAGATTACAAATACATCATCAAAACGATTCATCATTCCGAACATAAGTTCTTACGGAAGATTTTGAAAGATTACTATCACCATGTTGAGGATAATCCTAATACGCTCTTATCCCAATTCTATGGACTTCATCGGGTGAAGATTCCTTACGGAAGAAAGATCCATTTTGTGGTCATGAATAACCTATTTCCACCACACCGCGATATCCACCAGACATTCGATTTGAAAGGATCGACTATTGGACGAGATTTTAAAGAGGAAAACCTAGAACAGAATCCCCGTGCTACCCTCAAGGATTTGAATTGGCTTCGACGGAACCTCCATCTTGAATTTGGGCCAGACAAGAGACGAGTTTTCTTCGAACAGATGGAGAAGGATGTAGCATTGTTACAGAAACTAAAGATTATGGATTATAGTATGCTGGTCGGAATTCACGATCTAGGCAAGGGGAATGAAGAAAACTTGAGAGATAAAACTCTACAAGTCTTCCAACCAGGGGGAGATAGCCCAATGGATGATTCTGGACCGCCTGGACCTTTGATGAGGACACCTAGTAAATTGGAGAATGCCAGAAAAGCAAGAGAATTACGGCAAATAATCAAACAGGAGAAACCAATACCAATGGGTCAAAGCAGTTCACGAATGCCGGATGAAATTGAAGAAGAGAACAGGAAAGATTTCACATTCTATAGTGATGATGGTGGATTCCGAGCTACACATGAAGATAACACTCCTGGGGAGGAGATTTTCTTCTTGTCAATTATTGATTGTCTTACTCATTATGGCACTCTTAAGAAGCTCGAACATCTATTCAGTAAGTAAACTTTATTTCTTGGGACATGTATATGCTAACCAAGAAACAGAGGGTCTCAAACATGATAAGAAAATGATTTCTCCCATCAATCCTCAACCTTATGGGGACCGTTTTGTAGATTTTATTGAAGGCATCACAAAATCTCGAGAAGAAGCCGATAGGGAAAAAGAATGTCCTGTAGAGCCCATACCTCATACAAATTCAAACCTTACAGCGGGTTCTACACGTCGAGGTTCAAATAGCGGACACATGCATCGTACCGTCACAAATAATACTACCATTCAGCGCGCCGAGAATGAAGCCTTGAGAACTGAACTTGATGGAAGAAGGGAACATGTTGAACCGAGGACTGTATCGACAGTTAGAAGTCCAAGTGCGGAAAGGACAAATGGACTACAGGGACAGATACTGCCGGTTGTCGAGGAGATGGGAGAGGCTAGTAGTACAGGGGGTAGAAGTGGAAGGAGTATTCGAAGTATGCACGATGATGACAGACCAGCTACACCAGCGAAAGATTATCCCCCGAGCTTGAATGGGTTTAGTGGAAGACCGCCAAGCCTGAGAAAGACGATTAGTAGGAGTAGTTTGGAAAAACAATTGCCGCCACTACCGCCTAATGGAAGTGGGGTAGAACATGTAGATTCGGGGATTGTGATTCGTTAAGCGGGATCGATGTGTATAGGGGCAAGGAGTGGTTCGAATGGATAGAGAATTGGGATAGAAGCGTCTAGGGGATGAAATAATACATAGTGCAGAGGGGTGAGGGGAGTGGTGTAGAGTGATAGTCAATAGGCGCAGTAAGTGGAGGATAAGATAAGATACCATGATACCATCTAGCGAACCGCCCTTTTTTTTCCCTCCTTTTTTCTTTCTTTCTTTACCTTGGGTGGTTCGGACTTTCTTTTACTTGTTAATCTTTTTTGTTTCTTTTTACTTTAACTTGACAGGATCGATTGACAGATTTGGGGGGGGTTTCTTTTGTGCTTTGGGTTTGTGGAGAGGAGAAGAGGAGAAATGAAGGACAGAAGGCACAATCTCTACTATTGACTTTTTTTCTTTCCAATTTTGAGTTGTGAGTTGTGGGTTGTGAGTTGTGAGTTGTGAGTTGTGAGTTGTGAGTTCTGAGTTTGTGGAATGGAACGGAAGGTGGAAATGGAAAGTGTGGATCTTTCTTGATCTTGATCTTGGTGTGGATTTGTGTTTTGTGGTGTGGTGTGTATCTGGTGGACAAATAGGGGGAGGCGAAAGGGGAAAGAGAGATGAGATGAAGGGAAGTGAGGGGGAGGAGTTGGCTGAGATGGTAGATTGGGATGGTTGATTGATTTGTAGATAGATCGAAGGGGTGATTGGAGGGAAGGAGGGAAAGAGTGGAAGAGGGAAAGAGGGAATGAGTGGGAGAGGGAAAGAGTCGAGGGATTACAGCGTTGGACTGGACTGGACTGGACTTGGCTGATGGCATGGAACACTAGATTCTTCTAATACAGATATGGAAATGGAAATTGAGAATAAAACCAAATAAAAACCAAATTCAAATAAAGGTTGTGTGATAGGTGGTTTGTGTCTTGATTCATCTTGATCCAATATCCCATTCCCAAACATTTGACATAATCAATCCATGAACTAGATAGATTCACATTTTATTTCTCAATTCAAATCTTCTTAAATCCAATCTTCTAAATTCAATCTTGAAAATTCAATCTTTAAAATCCAATCTCCCAAACAAGTCAATATATTCTGAAATGTCTAATATCTACTAGATTGGTATTGATTGATATTGGGTGATTGGTTGGAGGATTAGATGGAGTTGGGCTTTGTTGTTGTTGTGGTGGTGGTGATGTTCTTTGGTTTGGGTTGGTTTACTGGGTGTAGAAGGTGTAGAGGGAAGAGCCTTTTGGGGGGATTTGATGGAAGTGACGTTTCAGAGGAGTTGATGGTGATTGGGTTTGGGTTTGGGTTTGAGTTTGAGTTTGAGTTTGAGTTTGAGTTTGAGGTTGAGGTATTTTGGATCAATGAATTCTGAATCTACTCATACTTCATTTCATCAACTCATACTTCATCAACTCACATCTCACGAACGAACAACCAGGCAATATCATATTTATGATCAATTGGATATGAATGGATCCACAAGGTTTCCCTTTTGACTTATATCAAGGTCAAGCACATAATCAAATATCCAACCAAGGGCGACAACCTTTGGAACCAGTCCCAGCAGATTCTGTGCTGTATCAGAATCACGATCGAGGTCAAATACCCCAGGAACCACAAAAATACGCAGAACGGGGAGACAAACACCCTTCTTTTGAGGAACCACTCCCGCAAGCAGGAAAAGAGTCTCGAGCGAATGAGATTATATATGAAGAAGAACTTGTTGCACTCGAGAACCAAATTGAGGAAGTGTACAAGCGTTCCCAAGAACAAAGGCAAGCAGACTACGCTCAATTCTATCACCTGTCTTCATTGAGACGTAGAGGGGAACAATTCAATCTTCCAAAGTATCGTGTTGCACTTTTAAATATTCTTCATCAATTCCGTGGTCTAGGTGAACAATCCCGATTCCAAACTTTGTTCGGTATAAATATCAAAGATTACCTCAGAAAGTTAGAAGTGAAAATATCGGAAGAAACCTTTTCGGAAATCAAACATCGGCTTTACGGACGTACTTTCTACGAAATTTGGAATCGTCCTTTTCCCCCGTTTCCACCTGGAGGTCCTATATACCAAAACAGAGTAGCTGAACCCTTCAAATTTGAAATCAAGATCGAAGCGACATTCTGTGTGGTTCCCGAAGGTCATCTCGGTGTCTGTCAGGTGTTCACAAAATCATCCACCCAAGCTACAGGAGTCAAAGCAGTTCATCAATTACAAGACACTGAACATCATACCGTTTGGATTGAAGCAGTACCACCACCTATCAACGTTCCAATACTTGACAATTGGCGGCCTAAATCCGAAGGACCTATTTCCAAAGGAAAACGGATTGAGGTCAGGTGCTTCATCCAAATTAAGAAGAGAGTAACGTACTTTTATTGTTACAATTTTCCATTGGCCCCATTAATGGTACCTTTGTTGAATCCAGAAAGAAAGGATAAGGATATAGGTAAGTCAATACTTATTTATTATTATTTTTGAAAGTGGACTTGTCGACTTGTTGGATCTTTCTGGGGAATCCATACTGATTGACTTCCAGCCGAAACTTTTCCCGCGTTCGGAGCCTATACACTAGCAGTTTCACGAGGATTTTCATGGTGAATTAGATACCATATTCCACACCAAGTACCTCATTGTGCAATTCGTTATAAAATCAAGATGCACATCTGGGCAGGCTCTGGCTCTGTCTCCAATGGGAAAGAGACGGTTAGGAGAAGAACGAGGACCCCTCAAAAAACTATTAGAGGTCTTAAGAAGAGAAAGAGTAGTGCGAGTATTGGATTGGGAATGGATGGCTCATGTTCCAACGGAGAGGTTGGAAATACGAGTCGAAGTCCAGTTCCAAGCCCTAGAAGAGACTCAGGAATAGATTGTGGAATGACATTCGAAGCCGAGTCTGAAGATTCAATTCATACTTATGATGTTGAGGAAGATATGGTCAATCCTTTGAATGTCGGATCACTTGATAGTGATTCTGGGAGGGTGAATACGATTGGGAGGATCGAAGATGGTTTGAAGAGGTTGCGGGAAAAGAAATTGGAAAAGGATCTTCACGATGAGTTGCAAGTTTTATCAACTTCAAGAAAGTCAAAAGGGAAGGGTGTTACCTTGAAAGATTTGAATGATACAAAGGGAAATGATACAGAAGACTTATCTCCATCATTGAGTGGACTCAGTCGTATGATGGCGAGTAATAAGAGAATTTTCGGAGCGAGTAGGGAGAGGGAAGAGAGACTAGCCGCTACCACAACCAAGGATTCGAATGGAGGTCTGTTCAATACGAGAACTTCACTCGTTACCAAGCAAACGTTTTCAAAGGAAATGACACCATCTGACACCGCTGAGGTTGTACAAGATAATCCTCAGCACTGGATACTCATCGGAGGCGGAAAAGAAAGGGGAATAATCTTCAGTCCGAAGCGAGTTCCAGAACATGAAAGACCAGACGAGTATTCATGCCCTGGTATCGCCCAAGAGAATCCTCAAATCATATCAACTACAAGCCATAGTAACATGGACAGTTCCGAGAGCGAAAATGAGATGGAAAGAGTTTTCAGCGTGGGGTGTGGGCAGGTTTCGGAACCCGAAAGTATAGATGGACAGCTTGAGGATGAGAATTTTGTTTCGGTTATCGAATCGGCTTGTGGTTCTGAGGGAAGAGAGAAGGCGGGAGAAATCTTTAGTGTGAGATGTGAAGATATTTTTGGAGCGGAAAAGACGGATGAACATATTGGGAATGAATACTCAACTCCTGATCTCAAATCCGTACGTAAACATCTTTGGGATGAATGCTCCACCTCTGATATCAGATCCTTTCACAACGCTCTGGAAATATCACAAGAGACAAGTCATCGCAACGCAAGTATCCGAGGCTTTTCTCTCAGAGTACCTCATCTAGTATGTGAAGATAGACAAAGTCTCTTTACCTCTCCTTATTTCCGCAGAAATGATGTCCCACCACCTAATCAGGAGAGGATGGGGGAGATCACTTCACTTAAAGAGACAGAATTTTGTGCCAGTGGGCTTAAGAATCATAGTGTGGATGATGTTGAAAGGAGCAACTTAGAGCCGAATGTAGCTGATTCGCCTAGGATAAAGCATGAACGTGCTATTGTGAGTGTTGAGGGATCTTCAAGTAGTCTTGAAAGTCCGATGTCTTTGTCTGTAACGGATATTTGTAAGACTGAGATGGATCCTTTCACGATCGGAGATGTGGTTGAGTTATCTTCAAGTGTGGGCGTGAATGGTTCGGCTAAGACAAATGCTAAGGATGATGAAAATTCTCCATTTTCCCAAGGAAGTGTCATCTCATCATTGGAATATCGACATATCAAATCGCATTCTCCTAGGCTTGAAAATGGTGAGGATCGCCCTGGTCGTCAAGACTCGGTTGAGCGCGATATTAAGAATTCGGAGGGCTTTTCTCCTATTCATCAGAAGGTCTTAAAGTCGATGACACCTAAGCATTCCACTCATTATACCATCAGAGAAAAAACTGGTGAACGCGATGAGTGTCACTATGAAACCATGTTCAAGCCCATTTTTTGGACACCTCAGGAAGATGCCAGAAATCTGGCACAGGGAGGCATTGCAAAGGAGAGAAACCCGACTCAATATCCTGCGAAAAAGAGAGTCTTTTCCCAGCCAAGTAGATCTAGCTCTATGTCTTGGACCGTGCAGAATCTCTACAGCTCATTTGGATCGAATTGTGCTAAGAGTTTTGATGGACATGGATCGGAGGAATGGTTACTGGGAAATGAGGGATGTAGTGAGAGTGAAGAGGAGATGGAAAGGTTCTGGATGAAAAATTCGGAGGGGGCGGTGGCTGGTGTTGCGGGGAATAGGTGTTGTTCTATGAGTTTGTCACAGGGTAGATCAGAGGGAGGTGAGTTTCCTGACTGATATCTTGATGTTTGGAATGATATTGATAAATTACAGCAGCCACAACTATCTGGCGCTCGATTCCCCAAATAGATGGTCAGAATTCACCTCCACTGCTAGCGGTCGACTCTCCAGTTGAACCTATTCGATCTCCTTCACCTCGTAAGAGACTCCAAAAGATCAATAGATCGAAATCACCTAGTTCGGTGAATAAATCTTCGAGTTCTTCGCTGGGGAAAATCTTTCAGAATTCAAGGGTTGAGGGGATGGAGGGAGAGATTAGGGATTTGAGGATGGAGGTTGGCGAGTTGAAGATGGTGGTTGATGAATTGGAGAAGGAGTTGAAGGGGGTTAGGGTTAGGGAGGAGAGTGGCTGTAAGAAGGTGGGATATTTGGGGAATCGGATGAAAGAGGTCTGGGGCACGGTTTATGGGAAGGGTTGGGATAATGAAGAGATTGGTGAGGAGAGAGTGGATTGGGAGGATATGAGGGAAGTGGAGTGGACGAAGGAGGTTAGGGATGTGGGATTATTGAGAGTTTTGGCGAGGATGAAGAGGGATGGATATGATAAGGAGGAGGGGGATGCAGGTGATGAACTCTTAAAGAATAGAGGGATCAAACCTTATGAGGTAGATTTGATGGTACCGATTTCGTCGAAGTCAAAGTCTGAAAGCAAAACTATCATGGATGATGAAGAAGCAGAAGACGAAGAGTCCATAAGCCTAGATTCTCCTATTTCTCTCGAGCAACAAGCGAGTAGGGAGTTGGCTATTGGTAGAGGGTTGCAAACGAGGGGAGAGATGATTATTAAACAGCTTTCGGAAGTTGAAAATCTTCTTGCGGATGATAGGCGCAGATCGGATGAAGCGTTGGCGAAATTGGAGAGGGAAATATTGAGTCTTGAGGGGGGTAGAAAGATAGTGGGGAGTGGGGTGGAGAGCTGCGAGGATGGGGTTGGGAAGGAAGATGGGGATGGGAAGGCTGTGGCAGTTCTTGGGGAATTGTCCGGGGATAAGGATAGTAAAGAGGACAATGGTGATGAACAAGCATTGAAACAAGGCGCTGAACATTTTAATAAGGATTATAATCCTGATGTAGAGTTTGGAGATATTGATAGAGATGGGAGGAGTATGGATCAGAAAGGGGTTTCTGAACTCATGATCGAGGAGGGTGGAAAAGGAAAACAGAAGGATCGTATGAGAGTGATTGAAGAGAGGCTTGAAAGGCCTGAGCACTTGGACATGAATACGAAAAGTGGGGGCATAATAGGGAGTTGGAAACCAGATGCTGTGGAAATGGAGGGATTGATTAAGGCTGGTGTATCTCCGGGAAATGAAGGAGATACTGGAAAGATTACGAGTGGAGAGGGGGATGAAGATGAAGATGAAGGAAGAAAATTCCGTGTCTCTGAATTTGAGTTGGAATTCGAATTGGTTAAGGAAGAAGAAGAGGAAGAGAAGGGAAGGAAAGGGAGGAGAGTGGAGTCTTTTATGAGCGATCTGTTGGCGAGACAGGAAATTGAGAGGGTAAGGATGGAGGAATGGTGGGAGGTGGAGAGGGCAAGGGATTTAGAGGAGATTAAACGGTTGAGGCAAATGGTGGAGGAGTTGAAGGGGTTGGTTTTGTGCAGGAAGGAAAGGTTGGTGAAGGAGGGAAAATCGGGTGGTGCTATTGGAGGGGGGGTTTGTTCTGGTGGGAAGGAAGGGATTGGTATTTGGAAGGGAGGTGAGACTGAGGATGAATTGCACGATTGTGATAAATTGGGTTGTGGGTGTACGCCATCTGGGAGTGGAAATGGAGGTAGAGGTATGAAGGGTGGGAAAGCAAGTAATGTGGCGAATATGAGGAAGAGAGATGTTTGTGGTTTTGAGGATGAAGTTGGTGAGGGAGGTTATGAGGAAGAGAGAGATGGTGGATATGAACATGGGAGTAGAAATGGGAATGGTAATGGGAATGGAAAGGGTTTTTGGGATTGGGTTGGTGGTGGGATTTTATGGAGGCAGGATTGATAAATGGGGTTTCTTTTTTTGGCGTGTGTGAATTTGGGTGGAGGGGAGTATGTGTATGGATATGGATATGGATATGGATGGGTGTGTGGAATGGAATGGAATGGTTGTTTGAAGGGGAGTGGAAAACGAGATGAGGTTGAGTATGGACTAGCCGTTTAGGTTTCTTTACTTGTATGGAGTATTATTAGTCCTATGAATGAGAGAACGGATGGATTATTGTATAGGTTAAGATTGTTGGATGGGTTGGATGGCTGGAATAGAGGTACTTGGATGCATATTGGTTAAGGTCAAGGTTAAGGTTAATAGCTGCCAAGCAGATTAGCGGTGTCTGGATGGGGATGGGGATGGAATTGTATTCATTGGTATTCATTGAATGGTTATTGGGAGTTGAAAGGATAGATTAGATTAGGTTAGATTAGGTTAGAAAGGAGGAAAGAAGAATAGAAGAATAGAAGAATTATTTTCAAAAATTGAAATCTCGATGTTTGAATCAAGGTTGGATTTGAATCATGGTTGAAATTTATGGAAATGAGTTGAGTGTGGTGAAGCGTAAAGAAAGAGTATATCCAGCCAGTACTTTGGACGAAGCGAAGCGAAATGAAATGGGATTTTGTTTGCTGGGTAAATAGGTAATAGATATAGTTAGGTGAATTGTGAGTTTGAAGGGGTGAGTCTAAATGAATTGTAGAAAGCGAGAAGGGGGTGGATTGAGATGGGTTTGTGAGTGGGCGGGAGATAGAGGGATTGAGGGAGTGGATATGATAGTAGATGGTTGGTTGGGTAGTGATTTGTGGATTTAGGTGGGTAGGTGGTTATTTGTCGTGTATTGTTAAGTGTATTGTTGAGTAGATATTTGAATGGATATTTGGGATGGAGGATGGATATCGAGGAATGGGGAGGGTAAAGATTAGGGGTTGAAGATTGGGAGTTAAGGTATAGATGAGGTGGATGGGGTGAGGTGGATGGGATGAGGTGGATGGATATTAGAGACTAGATAATAGATAATAGATAATAAATAATAAAGTTGATATAGAAAACAAAAAGAAGAATAAGATGATAGATATAAGATAGAAAATAAGTATAGGAGATTTATTTTATAAATAAAATATATATTGAGATATTGGTATATTAATATATAGAAAGTAATAATTGTTCCATTGCTATTTTTCGACAAGATACTACCTGATAGATCGATAGGTTATATAGATAGAAAAGAGAATGAGTATAAGAGGGTATTATATCTTAAGGACCTACTAGATATTCCCTATGAAGAGAATAACAATGGTCTAGAAGTAGTAGATTAGATTTAATAAAGGATGGAGAGACTATTTGACTCCGCCAGAAGAGAATGATAGATCGATAAACGTAAGAAGATGAATCTTGTGATGCATAATGAATGTATTTAATAAATTTTGTTTATTGGTAGCTGATAGATTTTGCTACATCCCAATATACCGCCACCCTACCCCATTCATGAATAGTTAGCTACTTTCACGAAGCATAGATATAGCATGCTCGCACCGTTTGAACTCCATTTGCCCCTTATCCTTTCGTTTAATGCATGTACGCCGTTGATCCAAACCCTAATATAGCAGATGATACACGTTTTCCCCGTTTACTTCCCACGAATCACCACTGAGACAACTAAGCAGTACCCCTAGGCTTTGCCTTCACCTTTGCTTTTTCCTTCTTCTCATCCTTAACCTTCTTTTTCTTCGCCTCATTTTTCTCATCATTTTTGCGTTTCAAACTAGCTCTCTCTTCATCTGTTTTTGGAATTGGTTTGAAGAATCCCTCTAGCCTAGCCTGTTGTGATGATTTGAGATTTTTGGTAAGTTTTTGAGCAGCGCCGCGAACACGATCCTCAGAGAAACCTTTTTCGACGACGAGAAATTTGACAAGTCCGTCGATATCAGGAGCTTCCCATTTAAAATCACAGTCTTCGTGATCGGCAGGGCGAACATCAGGGTTGAAGAATAGTTCGCGAGCATCTTGGTAGGGCCAATCTTCTGGAATGGTATAACGTTCTTTTTTGTCGGCTTTGATCCATGCGACGAGGGTTTCTAGATCACCGTGTTCGCGAATGAGTTTGAGGGCGGTGTGTGGACCAACTTTGGGGATGGGGTCGAGATAATCGCAACCGAGGAGAATGCAGAGATCTACGAACTTTGGATGATGTTAGCATTGCGCCAATTTAGGGAATGTCAAGGTTTTCTACCTGTTTGCGATCCATATTTAAACCTGCGAGGACTTTTTCCAAAATAACTTCTTGAATAGCTTCTTTGCGCTGCTCACTAAATGTGAGATGTCGTAGAAGGATAGGAGAGTCAAAACATAATGTATCCATATCCTCACTCGCCGCAGCATAAACCTTTCCCGCTCTAGCTAATACAGCACATTGTGCCTCTGCTTCCGTCGGCGCAATGATATATGGAATTCCCATCAACTTTAATAATTTCTGACACTCCGCATTATGTTCTCTGGTAACTCTAACCGTTCTCCTTGAAAACTTCTCAATATCTTCCGCGGTACCGGTTTCTCTGGCTTCTTCTAATCCTTCTGTAGCAGTTGCTTTACGCTGGAAACGTTTTGCTAATTCGCCGGACTTGAGTTTTGGTGGTGCACCATCAAAAACATATACTGGTTTGATACCGTTATCGACAATACGGAGAGTGCGGTAGAACATTCCCATTAAATGGGAGGTAGTTTCGCCCTCCTCGTTTGTGAGCATTTCACCTCCAGAGCGGACGGCGATGAGGAAACTATAGATAGACATGGAGCTGGCAGGTATTAGTTTATGACGTGTAGAAAGATTAACGTCGAAAGTACATACGCATCCTAGATGAAAAGTCAGTTGATTGCACCGAAGTAAGTATAGGATCATGTAAGATACATACAATAGCAACTTTCCTACCAAATTGATTTTTAATTTCTCCCTCTTTAACAGCATCAGGAGCTTCATCCTTGATGATAGCCATCAATTGTTTGATACCCATAATGGCGGTGGTATTTTATCAATGTTTCGATTTTAATTTTTGATTTGGTTGTGGAAAGTTAAGGAAGAAGGTTTTTTGGATCACATAGATTTTGGAGTTGACGCGAATGACGTGCATGTAACGCGATCTTCTCGCGTTGAGTGGTTTAAGCCTTAGGCAATAAGCTCAGGCATCATTTCAGGCATCATCTCTACTACTGTCCATCTTCAATTTGCGGCAACTATATGATGGATGGTGAGTCAATGTGCCCGCAATATGTTCACCCGGATAGACAGCCATTTTGTGTCCGAACATGCCTCGGAGCTCCAAATTCAAATGAATGGTGGCCCGGATTAGTTCATACCTAACTTTAATACATCCGGTAATGTTTCCACTCAACAATCCCTCTTTCATTTCGCGAATCTTCAAATGAGAATCCGAATTACTTGAAGAATTTCAAGATGTATAGACCTTTATTACGAAATGCTAGTAGGAAATTCACAAGCAGGGGACTGGTAGCTGTTGCATCGAGAGGCCTCGCTGCCCATGCTACCCCGCAACCGTTTGATTGGAAAGATCCTCTGCGAGCACAAAATCTCTTTACGGAAGAGGAAATAGCTATTTCGGAAACTGCAGAGCAATATTGTCAGGAACGAATGTTACCTCGAGTTTTGCGTGAGTTTGATTGTTGTGGTTTGGGAGCGCAAGCTAAATGAAGGGTCAAATAGAGGCATATCGAGACGAACATTATGATCGAAAGATACTTGAGGAAATGGGAGAATTGGGACTCTTAGGAGCTACGATACATGGTTATGATTGTGCCGGTGTATCGAATGTTGCTTCTGGACTTATTACAAAAGCGGTTGAACGAGTCGACAGTGGATATCGATCCGGAATGTCAGTACAGTCTTCATTAGTAATGGGTGGTATTGATGAATTTGGCACACAAGAACAAAAAGAGAAATACTTGCCAAAATTGGCAAAGGGAAAACTGTTAGGTTGTTTTGGTTTAACAGAACCAAATCATGGTAGCGATCCTGGATCCATGGAGACGACTGCGAAACCACATCCTACGAAGAAAGGATATTATTCAATATCAGGAGCTAAGACATGGATCACAAACTCTCCAATCGCAGATGTATTTTTGGTATGGGCCAAGTTACAGGAGACTGGAAAGATCAAAGGTTTTATCATTGATCGAGCGGATTGCCCACCAGGAACCTTGGAAACACCTGCTTTGAAGGATAAAAATGGACTTCGAGCTTCTTTGACTGGGATGATTCAACTCGATGAATGTCCAGTACCTGAAGCAAATATGTTCCAAACAGTTGAGGGTCTTCGAGGTCCATTTACTTGTTTGAATAGTGCAAGGTATGGAATTGCTTGGGGAATGACAGGTGCACTCGAGGATTGTATCGATAGAGCTAGAACATATGCTCTTGAGAGAAAACAATTTAAAGGCAATCCACTAGCCAAATATCAACTCGTCCAGAAGAAGCTGGCAGATGCCGTCTCAGATGCTGCTTTTGGTACACTCGCTTGTGTTCAGGTAGGAAGACTCAAGGACAAGGGAGAAGCAGCACCAGAGATGATCAGTATGATCAAGAGACAGAATTGCGATGCTGCACTTCGAAATGCAAGAACCTTACAAGAGATCTTTGGTGGTAATGCTGCGAGTGATGAGTATGGTATTGGAAGACATGTTTCGAATCTGTTTGTTACACAAACATATGAAGGACAAAGTGATATTCATTGTAAGTTGCCTCTACCTTTTCTTCATAGTATATGATGTGATTTGAATTGGTGCTTACCAATACATTAGGTTTGATTCTTGGGAGAGCCATCACTGGTATTCAGGCATTTTGTTAATTGAATTGGATCGATTTGAGAGAGTAACAAGTGGGAAATGGAAAAGGGTATATAATTGATTGAATCATATAGAGGTAAAATGACCATCAAAGTGTCGGTTCTAGATTTTTGATATTAGGTTTCTTTGTGGAAAAGGGTGAATAGGAGGAATGGAAAGGTTGTATTATTTTGAAGTACCCTTTTTGAATAAAGGAGTTTAATCAAGATGAATATGAATAATGTCTTGACCTTTTCGGTGAAACCAATCTCGTATATCTTATATTTTGTCTAACATGAAATTTGCCACCATTCGGACATCTTTGGATGGTGAAAGAATGATGGGAATCATCATGCAGGTATCCTTCTTAACTGTAATGTTGTTGAAATGTCATAGCCATAGTCATCATTTCTATTAAATGTTATGTTTGAAAGGAAATTACTAATCTAATAGATATTCAAATTAACTTTCGAATTGAATCTTTTATATTCTATAATATAAAATTCCAACGAATGAAATCTTGAATTCTTAACAAGACAAATGAATACATACAGTACAGTAGAAATATAATAGAAGCACAATACAGGGAATCGCCTATCTACATAATAATCTGCACAGCACTGACACTTTCGCCGCTTCTTTACAACACAAATCAAACATAAAGCCAAGACAACAAGCAACAAGCAAGGCAAGGCAAAACAAAACAAAACACAACACAACACAATACGACTCTGTCACAGAGACAGACACAGACACACATCCAGTCAGACTTGCGACTTCTTAATGAAACCTTACAACTAAATCAACTAAATCAAAAATTATCCCACCTTTCAAAATAACTCTTCTTTTTTCCTAACCTACCTACTCTACTCACTCACTACTCAAGGATTCAAGAATACCCCTTCAACCGTTACACAGTCGGTAATCTTTTGGTATGTATTTACTATTTCCATTAAAAATCCCCATACTCTTTTCTATGTACTTGTACTTGTTCATATATCTGTATAACTTCAAAGACTTCTCTCCCCATTTCATACCCACTTTCTCTATCCTCTTCCGTCATCTTCGGCATAGCCGCTCGCGTGTTTTTTAGTTGTCGCTAACAACAAAATCGTGTCTAACAGAAATCCCAGCCCACTTCTTTACAAGTCCATAACTACTGCAACCTCGAGAAATCCATCAGCGTACTCGACCAAATCCTTCCTACCATACACCACTCTCCATACAAAATAATACACCCTTCAAAATGGCTTTGAAGAGAATCAATAAGGAACTCACAGACTTGGGCCGGTATGTTATTTTTCCATCATATTTGTCACCGCCACGATGTCTGAAAGGTCTTGGTGGGGCTACATCGTTGAGCGGGGTCTTGTGTTGCAGGATTATCAAAAACTTCATGACGGCGATGATTTTTAATTTGGATGGTCTTGGGGATAGTATGCTAATATGATCTTTCAATAGTGATCCCCCCTCGTCATGCTCTGCTGGGCCCATAGGAGATGATTTGGTATGTCATTCTTCCATCGAAATTTGATACCATTTGAGGCACAGGAGACCTTTCAATACCCTCAAGATTGGTATCATGGCAAGCAAGTATATCGAAGAAAGGATACTAATATTATTTGTTTCATTTAGTTTCACTGGCAAGCTACTATCATGGGACCTGTAAGTTTGACCTTATCTTTATTGTTTGATTTGATTTGATGGCTTTCCACCGCTGATCTACAAACTCTCGAATCTCGATTGGCCATGATGATTATTAGCAACATACTGACATCTTTTCTAGTCCGATTCACCATACACCGGAGGTGTTTTCTTCCTCGCCATTCATTTCCCTACCGACTACCCATTCAAGCCCCCCAAGGTTAGCTTCACAACTAGAATCTATCACCCAAACATCAACTCGAACGGAAGCATCTGTTTAGATATCTTAAGAGATCAATGGTCCCCAGCTTTGACTATTTCCAAAGGTATATTGTCAATTTTGTTTATTTCTTGATAAATCACAACTAACATGTATTTTAGTTCTTTTGTCTATCTGTTCCATGCTTACCGACCCCAACCCCGATGACCCACTTGTTCCAGAGATCGCACACGTTTACAAGACCGACCGATCTAGATATGAGGCCACAGCCAGAGAATGGACCCGAAAATACGCCATCTAAATTACTTTCTATACCCTTCAAATTACATATGACAAGGCATGATGGATAGGAATAATGGATGGGTTAATGAATTTCCTGTGTTCTCTCTATCTTTTTCTTTCTATCCTATTGCGTAAAGGATTTGCTGGCGTCAACGAAATTCGATGAACAACTTTTTGGTCTGGGTTCACTAAGGTACTTTACTCTTTTACACGAAACACATTACATGGCAGGATTGTAAGCGCTACTGCTCGGGGGATATTATGCGATGGATTGGGGTAGGAATCGTGGGAGAGGTTGAGAAGATTTGTGGAGGATAGATATCGGGAGAATGCAATGTGATGGGTGATGAATAAGGGATGAGCGTTGGGGAAATAGATAATCATGTTGCATGATGGATAGGTTGTCGTCGTCACCTTCTTTTTCTTTACTATCCTCCTACTCGTTGATATTCAGGTCCATAGCATTACTCGGAGCTTTTCTCATTTTGTGATATGTCCCTTTTGATTTTTGGTGGTGATTTCGATAGGTGAGATGTGGATGAATGATTTGTGATATCCGAACGTTGAGTACTATCTATCTACCCATGTATTTACTCCTCAGAAACAAGGAGCATGATGGGCATGACCGGCATGACCGTCAACGAAACGAATAGTTTCTATTTTCTTTGGTCAGTGAGTCTCCTGGAACCAGTGAACTAGTGAGATATCATAATTATAGTGGACGATTTTGTTTCTATATAATCTGTGTATTTGTCTGGGTATAAAAATAAGAGTAAGAGTAGGAATAGGTTTTGTTTTTCTTTTTGTTTTTGGATGATTTGGTATGTTTTCCGTTTTCCGTTTTCTGATTTCTGATTTCTGATTTCTGATTTCTGGCTTCTGGCTTCTGGCTTCTGGCTTCTGGTTTCTGGTGTATAGCTTATACTAGAGTAGTTTATAGTCTCTGGGGTTTGTCTTGTAGATTTTTATGATATTTATTTGTTTGGTTGGATGGTGGGCTGGGTGTTTGGGTATCCAGGTGCTTGGTACTCTCTATCTATAGCTAACGATATCAGCAACTTCACCCGAGTCTCCTATCCTCCCACCATCAAGATCCCCCTCCAATTCATACTCCCGTAGTCCTTGTAGTCCTCCCATATGATTCTCCACGCTGACTTACATCCCTCCCCTCAATCCTCCTCTACTACTCTTTCCACACATCCGCTCTCTCTTATAACACTTCCATCCTTACATGTATATGCAATTGCAACCACAGCCGCAATCTCCAACATCAAGTAAGTATAGGGATAGGGATACGCATTAGAGATTCTCAATCCGCTTTAAATCTATTCTCGATTCTGCTTCACATATATTCCCCAAGTATATATTAATATCAGCTTATAATCATCCATCTCCGAGTCTTCATTTCCATCCCTCCAAGATCTTGTGTATGTAGATAGATAAATAGATAGCTAGATAGATAGATTCACATCGGTCCACATTCTCGCTTTCTAGACAATCGATAGCTCTAAATAAATAAATAAATTAAACCAAAAAAATCATTCCTCGATAATAAATCCGTGACGTTTCCGAATAATGATCCCTTTCTTTACACGATAAACTTTCCAATGACAATCTTAAAAAGATATCCATCTCTAGCTTTAGAATCACCAAAAGCAAAACAGTATAAAGAACCTCCGTCCCAACTTTCGAGATATATTGACGAAGATCATTTATTTTTATTTATTTTTATTTTTATTGATATTTATATTTATATCATCTAAATATGATTTTGAAAAAATTCAAAAAGTATCCTCCACAATCTCTTTCTTCTTTCTTTCTTTTCATCTCCCTCTCTCCTCTTCACCCCTATTCACCCCTATTCATCCCTTCTCCTCTTCCCTTTCTCCTCTTCCCCTTCTCCTCTCCTCTCTGCCCCTTATTCCCCCTCCCCTCCTTCATTTCTCTTCACCCCCTCTTCCCTCCCCTCCCCAAACCCTCCCCCAAACCTCTATCCACAAAACCATACACCTTTACCCCTCTCCACCGTTTCCCCGTTTCCCCCCTCCCCTCATTTTTCCTCTTCCCACAATCTTAGATATTTCCATCAACCCTTCAAGCCCCCATCAGATCCCCTTCAAATCCCCTTCAAATCCCTAATCCCTAGTCCCTACCGATTACACTCATTCATTCACATATTCACCATATCATATCCGCCCAGCCACCAACCCACTCGCTCACTACAACACCACTACGACATCACTACAACAATAGAATATCATATCATATCATCATCTCACATCATACCCATATCCCATCATCCCCATCTATATAGGTACAGTACCTACTTGGGCGGTTATACATCTCATCATATTGGATATATCCAACCAGCAGATCTTGCTGGGTGTCTCTCGCGTGGTGAATTGAGATGCGTAAGATTTGGAAGATCATACCCGTGGTCTTGGATATGGTATGATGTGTCATGTCAGGTGAGAGTTCTTACTATCCACCCCGGTGGAAAGATAGCGTTGCCAATTTACGTACTTGGTGATATCCACGGACCACGGGGCGGAATTAAGCTTTGAGAGAGAAGGAGAGAGAGAGAGAGAGAAAGTTGGGCGGTATCATTCACACTGACTATCATCCATCATCCATCATTTAGAGTAGATTATGAAGTCAAAAAGACACAGACTGAGTGTTGACATAGGTTCCATTATTCATCATATCAGTGTACGGCACAGACCAAACACCCTAGATATTTCTAAGGCGTAAGCGCCATGTGGTAAGCATGTAGTCATCCTCCCATTGGTCACTAATTTTCACTGGCTTGGTGATTCTCGTTTCAGTCTTTTGGCATTGCGACATTCGCTGTGCAAGCTACGCTCTGGGCGGGTTTCGTACTGGGATTTCTCAAACGGATACGGAGGTGAAAAGGTGGAAAGGTAGAAAGGTGGAGAGTTGAATATGTAGGTATCGTATTTGAAGGGATCTCAAACGCGCTTGGTGTGGCGGGTGAGAAATGTATGATGAAGGGGGATTTATTTGGGATTTATTGTGTATTGTGTATTGTGTATTATTGCTTAGATGTTGGTCTAGATAGGTAGTAGTAGTAGGTATGCGGTAGTAAGGTATGCTGTCAACGATCTATTTTCAACGATTGATTCACAACAATTCCTCAATTCGTCAATTCATCAACTTGAGCAAGAATTTATTAAGCAAATGATCTTCACATCCTTCAACCATAGGGCAATATTATTAGTCGCACATCTTCGCTTTTATTAAACTTCTCCATATCTAATTTAGTTCCCCATATCAAACAGACCAACCACGGCCCCTCTCAACCCATGCAACTGCAACTGCAACTGCAACGGCAACATCAATCCCAATACTCCCGCTCAACCCATCTCTCTCATCCCTCCCATCCTTTTCGGCAACCCGCAATCCTCATGAAAATATTTCCTACTTCTAACAATGAAGAAACCCAAAACATAAAGCCACTAAACCAGACAATCCCTAGTCCAATATGCCGGTGCTACGCAATGCATCTGTCGGTTTCGAAGCCCCTCGATCTGACCACCCACTGCAACAAAAGAGACGCGAAGGTTCGGTGCCCTCGAACCCATGAGACTGCAATTGTTCTATGAATTTGGCTCAGACATCAACATACGAATCTATTGTCGGGCCATCCCATCCTGTTTCCCATGCTTAAACGTGATGTTCTGTTAGAATTGTGACATTACCTCTTTCCATCTCCTTGGCAGAAAGTTTCTCGTTTCTTCTTCTCTTTTGCTTGTTGTACCTACCATTCATCTCTCCTCTTTCTTCGAGATTGCTCTTTTCTTGCTCTGCTCCTCACATATTTTACTTCATTAATTGCTGATTTTGGGATAGCCGTCGGTGCAGGCATTGAGTATAGGTATGTTTGATTTCCGGGAGAATGGGATTTTTCTTCCGAATCTGTTCCTGGATATGGCATTTGCTCTTTGGCGATAGGTCGCAGATTAGAATGAAATTTGACTGACGATTTCTTGCTCTTCACCCTATAGGCTTTCATCATTTTACATTCATTCAATAATCTATCTCCCTTCTCGATTATTTTCATTTGGGAACTTCTGTCTATTCAGCGGGTCCTGAATTCTACCATTCTTTAATACTACAACGATACCCAAGTATAATTCGGAAGGAAGACGAGAAGGAAATATATAAAATTGCATTCAAGAAATACGACTCGAGGTCGTAAGATTCAGGATGTCCGAAAAGGCTTATGATAGAATGAGTACCGGGTCAGTGAGGGTTTCTGAAAGATCAAGATGGCCACCATTAACCAGAATGTTGATGTCTGGTGAGATGACGGCAGAGATGCCAAGGGAATTGACTATGAGGGAGAAATTTGATAGATGGATGGTAAATGAAGGATATCGAAGATTGTAGGTTCTCGTGAGAATTATGAGAAACACAGGATTGCTAACATGATTTCAGTTTCGTTTTTGTCTTCGCTTTACTCCATGTAATGGTTTTCACATTCGGCTTCTTAAATTATCAACTCAAGGATAGTTTCGGTATTGCACGAAGTACATTCAGCATCACCTATGCGATTGCTAGATCCGCTGCCTTGACCCTACATTTCGATGTTGCTATGATTTTATTCCCAGTTTGTCGTACTTTGATCTCTTTGGCACGTCAAACTCCACTGAACGGCATTGTGCAATTCGATAAAAACATCACTTTCCATATGCTTACAGCTTGGTCTATTGTGTTTTTCTCTTGGGTTCACACTATTGCGCATTGGAACAATTTCGCTCAAATCTCAGCAAAGAACAATCTTGGAATTGGTGGTTTCCTCCTTGCCAACTTTGTTAGTGGACCCGGATGGACTGGATATGTTATGTTGATCGCACTTATGGCTATGGCCATTACTTCATACGAAAAGTATCGTCGAGCAAACTTTGAACGTTTCTGGTATACTCATCACTTCTTCGTCATCTTCTTCGTTTTCTGGTCTGTTCACGGAGCTTTCTGTATGATTCAACCAGATACCGCACCTTACTGTGTTAGTATTGGTACAACGGCTATTGGTGTCTTTTGGCAATACTGGATGTATGGTGGATACATTTATCTTGCTGAACGTATTGCACGTGAAATACGTGGGAAGCATAAGACTTATGTTTCTAAAGTCGTTCAACATCCTTCTAACGTTTGCGAAATTCAAATCAAGAAAGAGAATACAAAGACAAGAGCCGGTCAATATATCTTCTTTTGTTGTCCGGAGGTCTCAATTTATCAATATCATCCTTTCACTCTCACATCGGCTCCCGAAGAAGATTATATTTCCATCCATATCAGAATGGTAGGAGATTTCACTCGAGCTGTTGGAAAAGCTCTTGGATGCGAATTTGATAAGCCAAAGGATGGAAAGGGAGGATCTCAAGTCGTTGGTGTTAATCAAGGCGAACCAGGATCTGATGGAGCTGATTCAGCTATTCGTCGTATCTTACCTCGTGTCTATGTCGATGGTCCATTCGGTTCTGCCTCTGAGGATGTTTTCAAATTCGAAGTCGCAATGCTTTGTG
The DNA here is from genome assembly GCA_002162575.1 of Sclerotinia glacialis. Taxonomy (NCBI): domain Eukaryota; kingdom Fungi; phylum Ascomycota; class Leotiomycetes; order Helotiales; family Sclerotiniaceae; genus Sclerotinia; species Sclerotinia glacialis. The sequence continues at coordinate 2,267,571 of NGKH01000001.1, read as the reverse complement.
GTGCTGGTATTGGTGTTACTCCTTTCGCATCTATTCTCAAATCCATTTGGTACCGCATGAATTATCCTCAGAAGAAAACTCGTCTCGGCAAAGTCTATTTCTTCTGGATTTGTCGTGATTTTGGTTCCTTTGAATGGTTCCGTTCTCTTTTACTGGCTATCGAAGCTCAAGATATGGATAATCGTATTGAGATTCATACATACCTAACAGCGAAGATTAAGGTGGATGATGCGACGAATATCATGATCAATGATGCAAATGCGGATCGTGATGCAATTACAGGATTGAGAGCTCCAACCAACTTTGGAAGACCCAATTGGGATATGATCTTTAAGAGCGTGAGGAAGATTCATAGTCCTAGTGAGGCAGGTGTGTTCTTTTGTGGACCGAAGGTATTGGGTAGTCAGTTGCATATTAAGTGTAATATGTATAGTGAACCTGGTTAGTATTTCCCTTTCTCTTATTTCGTAAAAACAATGAGCTGATAACGATATAGGATTCAATTTCTGTTGGGGTAAGGAGAATTTCTAATCGTTACGACCTCAAGAGGTATTGTTCTGTGCTACCAAACCACTGCATAAGATATGCAATGTTTCTATTTTGGAGTGCTTCATATGTATTTGATTTCCATCTCATATCTTATACAAGCAAACATTTAGCTTTTTTTCATTTCTGAAATACCCTTCCTTCGTATTATTTTTTCCTTTGAGGGTTATTCGTTTTATGTTCAAGGAATGATGGACTTTGGTGATGCATTGAAGCAGGCATTGAAAATGGAGATGATGAAAGTTAGAGGGTATTATCAGATTGAGTTCATGAGAAACATGGATGGATGGGGGCTATGAAAGGATGAATGGAAAGCGGGTTATATGGATGATAATGCGCAGCGCGCAAACAATGGATCTTGATTGAATAAACGCTAAATAGGTATTCTTGGTATTTATAAATCACAATAGTATTTTTGATATTTAGATGTTTTGTATCATTATTATTATTATTAAAAAACTGATTATAAATCGCGTGTCTACTATTGGGGAGCGGGGGAAGAAAGGATACAGAACGGGTATTTCTTCGGATCGCCTTTGAAAATAAATTATATATTAATCGGGAAAAAACTCTCAACTCTCAACTCTCAACTCTTAGGTAGAATGATGGAGAGTACGTATGTATCTATTCTGTACAGAGTAGGTGGTATCACTTTACCTACCTCGTACCTCCCCCTGAATGATGAAAACCGGATTTCAAGCAGAGTGGTAAGGTTACGGAGTGGAGTTGAAGTCCAAGCGAGGCATGGTGGTGGTCTTGGTCTTGGCTTCGGTATTGGTAGATTGTGGATTGTGGATGGTGGATGGTGGATGAGTGGACAAGTGGGCGCCGGGGTTATGGGTAGGACGGAGATTAGGTATGAGAGTATGAGAGAGAGTATAGATTAATCTTTGGGACATTGAATCTTCTGGATGTTGGGTTACTTAATTGGGTTACTTAATTGCGAGTGAGAACTTAGAAGTCCGGATAAGGGGATGGAATTGGATTTATGTATTCTGTAGCAATATGTGTATGTATGTAGCCTTAGGTGATGGTTTGGTGGGTATGGCTTAGGTGTTGGTTAGTGGATGGAGATGGGAGATGGGAGATGGGTGGCTTGAAGAGGATATCGTTTCAGGGGTTGCATGTATGCATGTATGTATGTATGTATGTATGTATGTATGTACGGAGTATATATGCATGCAGTTTGCAGTCTACAATCTGCAGGTGAGGAGGGATCAGGTTAATCAATATACGGAGTGTGTATGTGAAGATTATGGAGGTAGTAGCATGAGGAGGGGATCTAGGAGGCTATGTGTGTATGTATATAATGTGTGTAATATGTATGTATATATGTAATATGTATATAATATGTATATAATATGTATATACCGGATATCTAATGATCAAAAAACATGCACGTCCCGGAGTATACCCAGAATTCATCAAACACCGGTCTTGGGATTTTTATCCTCCTTCCCATATTCAAACAAGTACAGTACGAATGAACACGGACGGAGGCTTACAAAAATGATGAATATCAACGGGTCTCTCCTCCTCCTCCGTAAGTTTGGGGCTTGGTGGCATATTAATCTTTTTCCTTTTTTCTTTCTTTTTTCTTCTTCCCGTGCATGAAGAAGTTTTGATTGGATAAGCTTGGCAAGTGGCAAGTTATGGCAAGTGCATTTGGAATTAACTGCAATGCAACCATGGTGGATATACAAATGAGTATTCGAATCAATATATGAAGATGATGAATTCTTGTTTCGTTCCAATTTCCCTTGTTTTGTTCGTCCAATCTTTTGATCCTCTTATTTCTGATTATATATAATTACATTTACGATTATTACTGTATTTTGTGGAAACCTTTTTCTTCCTTGGGACATCTTTTTCTCTGATGAGTGGGAGATTGGTTTTTCTATGAGTCGGAAATTTGGGGAAAGGCTTTGAAGAAGATTCATCCATTTATTTACTTTTGACTGGAGGGCTTGTGTATATCATTACCGTATCTCTTAAGGAGATCGGATTTCTCGGAATCGGATTTCTTTCTTTGGATTCCCTGTTGATGTACAGAGAGGACTGACAATTTGTGCAACTCTTTATGCACTCGACAAGCTTCAGTCTAAGACAACACAAGAAATCAAGACAAGACAAAGAAGAGATAGACATCTTTTCATCCATTCTTTCAACAAATAGTACAGCTACCTCGTCATTCCTTCTTTAATCACTTCAGCTTCCTTGACAAGAACTTTATTTTCGGGGAGGTTGTAAAAATACATCAATTCAACCAGTCACATCAAGGACATCACTTCACGGTCATTGAGCAATACAAAATCTTTGTATAAACTTTTGTACAAGGAAGAAATTTCTTCGGGTCAAAGCGTGCAAAGAATCATAAAGTCGTTGATATCCAGACGCAGCTTGGAGCTTTTTATATCATTTTGGATACTTTCTTAATTATATTCATTTATTGCTGGATCAACATTTATGTACATTTTACTTTGGAGAGATTACAAGGATTTCCAGAGATTACTTTGAGGATACGAACATATTACATTCGTATTGCTTTTTAGCACGTCATTTACTTTAGCTTTTCGAGTGGGCCCTTACGAGTCGAGGTGGTCTGTTAGATCGATCTTGTACATGCTGTCATAGGGAGACCTACCTACATACTTTACCTCCACTACAACGCCCTCAACAAGGGCCGACACCACCACACACACACACACACGATACCATACACCCAGCTCATCAACCAAACACCATGTACATCCCACACCTCCTCCATACCCCCGGTACCCCAACCCCCGTCTCACAAACCAACCCCTTAACCCCCCGCGACGAATCCCCTCCAAGCTCCGGCCAAAATGCGGGATTCTGGGAAGTACAATTTAATTTCTGGGGGACCATCCTTGCATTTGTAGTAGCCATAGGTATCATCACCGGAATGCTCACTTGGTGTTTAGTATGTCGAGGCAAGCGAATGCAAAAGAAACTTGCGAAAGCAAAGGAACGAGAATTAGAGGAGGAAGAGAGGAGGAAGAGGGAAATGGTTGGGAAGGTTGTTGGAGAGGAGGGGTCGAGGGAGAGTGGGGGTTCTAGACCGTTGACGGCGGGGAGTGGTAGTTCCAGGAGTGGAGGTTTGGGTGAGAAGGAAGTGGAGGTCGAGAGGGGAATGGGAATGGGAATGGAGACGGATATTCCGGTTCCGAGTTATCTTTCTAAGGAGGGGGGTGTGAATGGACGTGAAAGCGTATATACAATTACACCGAATGCGGGTGCAGGTAATGGATGGCATAAAATTGAAGTCGATGGGAGGATGTATATGGGTAGAGAAAGAACTGAATCGACGTTTATGGAGAGGGAGATTAAATTCGTTTAGTCCTGGGTATGGATTTGACTTGGCGCACACACAAATCATTTTCTTTGGCGGGAGTTTTGATCGAGGTGTTGATTTTGATGGATGTCTCGAGGTATGGAGGAAAATATCGGTGCGAACGGTTAATACCGGTGATACCATACCGGAGACATGTTTGATAGTATAAATAGGTACGGAGTAGATAGGTATGGAGTAGATAGAATTGCTCGCTGCTGCTTGATGCTTTCTGAGAGATGGTGCAGTTTGTATATATATTAATCTCTAATTTTAACATATCATATCGTTACTTATCGTCACATATCATATCTAAAATCTTAAATATTACATCTAAAATCTCAAAATAATTTTCAGAATTGTTCGGTTAGTGAATGGAGGTGATGAGTCTTGTGTTTGTGTACAATGTATTGTGCATTGATTATTATGTCTGGAGTGTTCTGCCGTTAGTCATGAGTGTGTGTTGAGTATATAATTATCTAGTTCTAATCATTTTTCTTTGTTTTATGTTACCTAAGGTCGGTCCAAGGCCTGTCTTCTAAAAGCGTTTTATTTATAGATTTTTCTTTGATTTGGATTTGGATTTGTATTTGGACATACTTAGGTAAGTAAGATATCTTAGCCCAGAAGAGTCTTTCTTTAAACATACAAAGCTTTTTGGAGTTAATTGTATTTCTTACAAAGAATTATAAATACTCTCTTGACCATTCCTTATAAAGTTCCCTTGATCATTTCCTCTCTTTTGTATTCATTCTCCTAAGCTCCCGAGTAAGTTTTCTCTTTATGTTATTGAGATTTTCAGCAAAGACTCTCTCTCTAGGATTTCTTCCCCCTCTTGTCCTCTTGTCCTCTTGTCCCTTCCACAAAGACACCCTTGGAATTACATCCCTCCTGTTGCCGTATAAAGATTTTCACAAGGACTTTTTTTTTTCCCTTCTCTCTCTACAATGTTTCCTTGAAGGACTTTCTTTCTTGAAGAATCTTATTCCTATTGTTCCTCGCTTTTTCTTTCTTTCTTTCTTTCTTTCTTTCTTTCTTTCTTTCTTTCTTTCTTTCTTTCTTTCTTTACGAGCTACTACTACTTTCATTACTTCGTGTATATATATCTCCAATGTCTCGTGTTGAGATCTTCACTTCTTGACTTTTGAGTATAGGAAATAAAGATAAATCAAACAAAACAAAACAAAGCAAATACGAAATTATATCAGTTCGAAACTAGGATATCAAAATAGTTTATTATATTTTCGTTTTCGATTATATATACGCTACTATATATACCTTCAAACCAAATCAAGCCAGTTAAAAGAAGGTGTAGAAACACAAATATATACACTCAAACCAAACCAAACCAAACCAAATCAAAATCAAAATCAGCCAAAAAAACACAAGAAACTTCAAAATGGCACCAGCACTAGCACCACCACAAACCAGCACCTCAAGCGCAACACCCGCAACAATAAATCCCCTCCTAAAAGCCATCGCCCCAAGCACCACTTCTTCCCCCCCCTCCTCCTCTTCCCCCTCCGACCTCCCCACTCCTAAATTCCCCCAAATCTCCAAACTCACCGATCCAAAGCCTACATCTACATCCACTTCCACCTCCGTCCCAACCCCAGGACTCTTCAGCAACTCCTCCGGTTCCCCATCTCTCATTACAATCATCACGGTTATAATCGTTTTACTAGTTATGTTGTATACGGTGTATAGATGTTGTGTACGGCCGAGGATTAAGAGAAGGAGGGAACAGAAGGAGAAGGAGGAGAGGGAGAAGGAAGTTAGGGAGGAGGTTAGAAGGTTGAGAGCGGAGAGGGAGATGCGGATGGATTCGAGAGGGGGGCCGAGGGAGGGTCCATGGGAGGAGGTTGGGTTGGGAGGTGGGAGAGTGTGAGGGAGAGAAGGGTAGGTGGATAGATATGTAGGAATAAGGAGGGAGATAGGAAATGGGGGAAGATTTCAAGAAGGAAATCTCACAGCAAAATGGATAGGATATAGTCAATAAGGCTGCAAAAGAGGAGGAATTCAAGGAAATCAAGGAAATCCAAAGGTAAAACTCCAATGAAGCAAACAAGGTAAGAAAGATATTATATATACAGGTAAGTCCCTAATAGGTAAGTCTCTATCCCTCAAAAGGTAAAGTATTCCAAGTTGTACAAATATAGCTTCTAGCATCGGACCCTTAGAAATTAGAGTAGGAAAATAATTCGATGAATGGAATATTTTCTTTTTTTTAAAACAAGTTTTTATTTAGAGTTGGAGAGTTGGAATGATATATTGTGATGTGATGTGATGTGATATGATGAGGATCTTTTATTTATTTATTTATTCATACATAGATACTCAAGATTATATTATACAATACAATACAATATGATATTCCCTCTCCTGACTTCCATCCCAAAATTCTATATTATTACTATTGAGTTTTTACTTTATACTATACCCTTAAAAATTAATACTCTAATCCTAAGATTTACACTTCACATCACTCAGCACCCAACTATAATCACCCATCAAAAAATCTACATAAATTTCCTTTCCAAGAAAAAAGAAAGAAAAAAGTAGACGTCCACCGTAAGCATTCATTTGGAGGATAGAAGAGTATATACATGTATGCAGTAGTGAAACGACAGAGATAGCGAAGACATTGCCACGAGCAATATATATAAAGCCGGATCGCGGATAGAGTTGGGTGGGATTTCTGAGAACCCCCCTCTCCTCTTTCCCTTAGAAATAAGAATGTTTTACAATTTTACAGTTTTACAATTGTACAATATCTATTCGATAGGCTCGGTATTTAAGACACGTTCGAGATGCGGGTTATAGGTCCAGGATGATTGGTTGCAAATGGTGCCGTACATGAGTTCAGCCCATTCATCAAGAGAATCTTGTGCTGGCATTTTGGGGGGAGTCCAATTTTTTTGCCGTTGAGACTATCGAGCATTGGAAATTATTTGTGGTTGCGGTTTGATTAGGTGAAATATATTGAAGTTTTTCCATGATGGTAGCTCTCACATCCCTTTGAGATGCAGATGATGAATTGGCCAATTCATTTGCAGACCAATACACAAAGCCTTGAAGTGGGCCACTAGTAACCGCAACCGCACCTTTAAAACTCGAAGCTTGTGTATATAGGAAGCCTTTCCCACTTTAGTAATTCATAACGGCAGCTCTGCTTGACCAATCCGAAAAATTTATGCTAGCGCCCGGTTCCTGTGTGCAATTCCAGTATCCAACAACATCATCATCTGTAGGTCGGAAAGTTGTCAGATTTGTGTTTGGAATTTTCCCATAAATGCCTGTTTTGCCGCCATTGAGACCTGTATATCGAAAAGCATCATAAACTACTGAAGCTGGATACCATTGGGCAACTCCTGTAACACTAACGGTGCTGGAAACAGAATTAAGCCAGATTGAATTGACGCCGATATCATAGTTGCAAGTGCTTGCCATCAGAGAAGACATAACGAAGGAGTTGATAAAAATTGCTATCAAAGAGCAGTATCGGTATGAGGAGAGGGAAATGAGAGAAAATGTACGAATTAATTCAAAGACGGAGGATGCAAGCTTGGATTACCGCCTTACATGTATGCAAGTGGAATTTGGCAATAGCGCTGAGATGAATGTAATTCATATCAATAGTTTAGGACACTTGAATCAATCTCCAACAAGGAAATTGTGAAAAGATTCTTTAAACCCACATGAGCCAAACTAAAACAACAGTCCATAACATCAAAATCCCATATTTACCACTAGGTATTCTTCTTATATGCCAAATATATGAAGCAAAATCACCGATAATCCCTAACCGAGGCGTGAGATGGTTGATGGGAACTGCTTTATTTTGGTTTCCTTTCGTTTGCAGTGTTAAATGATCTTTCCGCGCGTACCCCTCCTTTCTTATTATTTCTCTGCTTTTGCTTTCGACCCTTTTTACTACCAGTCTGGTAGTACCAGATGAGCCAGACGCTTGATTCTGAGCTTGCTTTTCGGCCGCTGATTACTCAGCCCTTTTCTCGGCGATAAGATCCAATAGCTTCACTGACAATCTTTATCGAAAATATGCTTGATGATGCGCTCCAAGGAGTGCTGTGCTTCTCAGGGTTCTTTCTGGGTATCATCGCGATCATCGGGGTCATCGAACTGTCTGGTGTTTTTTTTTTCAGATCCAGGAGAAAAAACATTCGAACTAAATCTTCGCGATAAATCTTTTCCCAGTGTGTTCTTTGAAACAACACACTTCGAGATCGGCTCCACGCCAAAGCATGATTTCCATGCCCCGGAAAACTAAACTATAAAGTTCACAGATATATAGATATCCTATTAAGATAGGTTATGCATCAAGTGAAGCCATATTTTCCACAAACTGTGACCGTGACATACCTCGTTCAAACTGGGGTTGTGTTCTAGCAAAAATACTAGTAGTCTGCATCCTTCATTGTAGTCTCGAAAATATACGAGAAAAGTGAGTGCCGCCAGAGGACGACCATATTTGACTTGTATCAGAGATGTATTTGATAACATCTCCATCTCAAGATACGGATATATTAGGGTTGGGGAACCTTCAGGATTGGTTTTTATTAGACGTTGCATCATGTGGTTGCTTTCCAGTTTGTCTCGAACATAAATTGCAATGTCAGAGGCTGTCAGGTCCTGAAGTCATAGTTGTGGCATCTTTCCAAATGCATCCAAGGACTCAATCTCAAACCGGCTGGATAGGCAAAATTTGGCGTGGTTCGAGTTCGACAGTTCACGAAAGTACTCTACGATCTGATATTCTTGCATAGTCACGAGATCTGGGGTCTCGAACAATGAATCTCATCAAGGTTGACTTTCCGGGATTCAGGCTTGCCATGAATCCAGTAGATGCCATTTTCGCGTCTCAGCCATTCGCTGAAATAGCTCCAAGGTTTGCGTTCAACTTCTGGATCACAGAAAATCCATTGAAACGTCTGCTTATGCGCTTCGGCAATCGTCTCGTATCGAAGGTTCATTGATGAAAATTTGAGGGCTTCGAGAATACCCAGTTCGGCTTGGCTTTTATGTTGATCGAGAAGAATACTGCGAGTATTTGACTGCTCATTTTCTTGCGATAGTATCAGATTGTTGAAGCCCCGCTCAAGAATGGCAAAAGTATTATCGTGTTTGTCCAAAAGATCCTTCATCATTGCCTGTAACGTTTGATCGAGTGTTATGAAATGGTTATTCTGCTCAAGCTTTAGAGAATCAAGAAGATTACCCAGGTCCTCAGACAAGTTTATGCAATTACTGCAGATGTCTTCGAGGGCCTTGTCGGTGTTTGTTGGTGAACTTGGAGGTTGGCCTTGAACCCCCAGCTGAACAGAGCTCCTCAGGGGCTCGACCAAGTTTTTCAGTCGGTCTGTAGCTTCCTTAAGCTCAACATTATTTCCAAGCTCCCTAGATTTCTATATTTCTCTCCCTTTCAGTGCTCATTTCAAAGATGGGTGGAATGGATGCAAATAAGATGTCATAGTTGAGAACCACGAGCAAAGAAACCGTGCATGCCAATTCGCGACACAAAAACATCACGTGCCGACAACTTGACGACAACGCCTTTACAAACATGTTTCTATAGTTAATTTCCCGTCCAGAACCAGGAACCAAGAATTTATTCTAGATCCTGTCTATAGAATTACCCAACCGCAGGTCAAGCGATCAAACCCTAACGGGAAACTGGGAGTTTTCTTAGGCTGACTTCACCTACTGGGCGAAATGTATCAATGTAGTTAATTTTACATTTCTTTATATGCATACTATAACTGTAATTAATTGAATATTTATGTACGAGGAATCGTCTGTGGATTATGGTGGCTGATTAAGCTTTTTATAGTGAGCACTGAAGACGGCAGTGTCTTTTGTGTCGAGCTGGTGATATCATTGAGTTCAACAGTAGGAAGTGGATTGTAGGTTTAGGTGGAGCCATGAGAGGAATAGGATTATGTTCCCAAGTTTCACCTATGAGAAGTTCCAGTTGGCCTCGATGTTTGAGCGTTCATGTGTACATACTAGGTACATATGGGCAGCGACCCAAGAAAGTACTCTGACTCTATAGGGCAAGATCTATATGATTTAATAATCGTTCTTATTCGCTTTTCCGCCTATACAACTTATACCTACAGTAAATTGCCAAGATTAAAATACATTGATGTCTTCCAAAGTCAACATCAAGGAGATGGCCTAACAGCCAATTCTTCCACCCACCCCTCCGCATTTCCCAATTCTACAAAGCGCCCCGCCATCCCCTGCCCTTGGTCACTCTTAGGGCTGTCACTCGTTCCCCGCCCTTGCTCGCTTCTAGGACTACCACTACTTGAGCTTCTGTCCGAATTCACCGGCCCACTCAACCTAAAGATCTGATTTTTATCCTTCGCCGCATTCCGCATATGTCCATCCCCAATCCTTTCCGAGCCATCTCCCCACTCCGAGCCATGCCTCCCCTCTAAGAAACACTCATCCCACTCCGCGAAAGCTTCGCTATCCCATACCCCTTCTCTAATCGATTCCCCATCACTGCTTTTATACAATCTCAGAAGATCTATTGCCCTTCTGCGAATTGTGAGATCGTGGCACCATTTCCCGGCAATATGTAACGGCATTATAACACCTTGTTCGAATTTAAAATTTCCAAGTTGTCGCTGATCTTTTGTTCCGTCTAGAATCTTCTCGGTGATAGCTAATATGGTTCGATACCCCGGAAGAGCTCTCTCGTGATTTTCTTTTGTATTACCTGGGGCAATAGTCATAATTACGTCCATAGCTGCGCTTTGAGCCATTAGTATGTTTGCTTCCGTGACTCGATCGGTCTCCGAAGGTGGAATGTTGGAACAGAATAGTTCAAATGCCGATTTCCATCTGATGAGTGATTGAGACATATCGTATTTAAGGGCTTCCATATCTAACATTTCAGACGCGCTATATCCCTGATGAAGGCTACGTTTCGTGATGATCGACGTAGAGGAATTGGTGCTCTTAGGGGCATAATGTGCAGCTGCTAAATATGCAAAATGGGTTGATCGTCTCTCGATTAGCTCAAGGTATAAGCGGGCTTCGTGCATATCCAAGAAAATCTCAGGCATGTTCTGAACTGTTTCAATTGACTCGTGTATTATTTCCCTATGTTCTTCACTTGTTGTTCCAGGATCCCCAAATGTCGCAACCTGTTTGTCGAGCCTTAGAAAGGCTTGGACCAATTCATCCTCGATCATCCCAGAATCAGGAGAGCAGAGACCAGCTTTGTAATTCTTACCTTTAAATTTTCTTAACCATTGACGCAGTACTCTAATACCGCTCCCAGCATGTACAAGAGCAGTGAAGTTATTTTCCAAGAGCCACTCAAAACAACATACTAAAAGACAGCAAATCAAAGCCTTCCTCGGGCCTTCGCTGCTTTCGAGCTTCGAAAGTCCAACACTCATTGAACGAAGGGCAAGCCCATATCTCTTGACAGCAAAAACTCGCATTTGCGCTGCTTCATCCGCGTAGCCCCTCAATTGGACATCTTTAGACTCAGTAAACGAACCAATCGCAATTAGCATCTCACGAAGATAAGAGTCATCATGTGCAGCTTGCATGATAATTCGATCCCATAACGACGTAGAAAAGACGCGGCTTCGGCTCCAAGTCACGGAGATGCTTGTCTTGGTTAGATATGTTCGAAAATATCGTTCTTCAGTTTCATCCCGGAAGGGCAATCTCATCGATGGTGAAGAATTCGGCGATAACTGTAATGAATGTGATGATTGAGGCGATGATGATAGTGGCGATACCTCATCAGTGCGAGGCAGGAGTGGTTTGGGGTCAGGTTTGCGCCGATTTATGGAGATGCGAACTCCATATCCTTCACATACGACGCCAAACACCTGACAGCGATTACATTCGGGTTTCCGCTCGTCACATTTGATTCGCCTCCGTCTTCAAATGCTGATGTATTAGTGCCATCGAGCTTCACAGTGCCGACGAAGCATCGACTTACTTGCAAGTTAAGCATCCGGATCGAACCTTGGGTAGGTTAGGTCGCTTCTTTGATTGCCGTCCGGAAGTACCGGTTATCTGGCTCGAGGAGTTCGTGTGGAATGTGTTGTTGTAGGGAGTGATGGTTGTGCTGCCGTCCGTTGGATTCCCGCTCGAGGCTTGGAATTGGACGATGTATCCAATGGGAGTATCGGTCGCCATTGCATCTAGTGCTTGTTCAGTGAACTGCTTAACATGTAATATACGGGAGTACTGTTGCCTCCAGGTTTAGTTTAATAGTCAGCCTTAGACCAGACGATGGGGTTGTTTTAAATTGAGCACGGCCCCTCTGATTATGGACCGATTGACCAATAAGGACAATGTTATGCTTCGAGTATCAAAGGGCCGGAATCCAAAATGTTGGGGCCGGCAATGTATGTCTACAAGGGCAAGTGATATGTGCTGTTGACGTTGGGTGGTGTGGTAGTTATGGTGTAGTGGTGCTAGAGTAAATTATCAAATTCTTACAGAGTACTTGTGCTTCCAGAAAGTATAAAACTCGAACGCCTTGTCGAGGCATAAAGGGGATCCTTGGAAATGGGGCTGTTCGACCAATAAGAGCAAGTACAATGAATACGGAGTATATGTAATAATTACTAGCTAGGTAGGTGGAAATGTAACTTGACATTTAACGGGATTCGATACGGGGCTCCAAAAAGGAAACATACCGACTACCGAGACGTAACCCCTTCTTGGAAGGGGGTGAAATACTTTACAGATATGTTCCGTTTCTTAGAGGATATTGGTCAATTTCAAGACATTCTAGCGAAATTTGTTTGCTTTGCAGAGGCGTTTCGTGATTGGGATGCTTGCAAACCTCTACTCTGTACACGTTGGGAACAGCCTAAAGAATCAATGAATTTAACTTTTTGACGTCTATGGCCCTAGGCAATGCAGCCTGGATGAAACTAGTAATATGGGTCCATTGTTTTCACCCGATTGGGTTTACATACTCGGGGGTATCCATAGTATCCTAGAGTCTCGTGCCGTAGTATTGCCACAATTAATTAATATCCTGGGAAACTATCAACTGCGCTTACTTAGCTTCAAGCTACCTAGGAAGGCGATTTGGAAAAGATGATTCGGAAGACAATTGGGGAAGACAATCCTTCACACTAAACGGATCGTCGTTCGGCTTGGGAATTCCTTGGGCTTTTCTTGCTATAACTTGGTGATAAGTTTTTCCATTGGAGAAACAGGTATTACTGTCCAAGAATATTCGCCTCTTTTTTCCGCCCTTTTTGCCTCGGAGAGTGACCTGATCGCTTCGATGTTAGTTGAATATGCGTTAGATCTGTGAATATTCATTGCACCGACTCTCCGGTATTCGTTGTCAATATTTCCTGTCGATTCGACGAGAAGAAATGCTAGATTGGCGACTATGGGGAAACCAACGACGTCTTCGGCAACGCCTTCGATGTACGCAAGGGGGAATGCGCCGAATTTTTGGTTTTGATGTGGAATATGTTGCTGTTCGAATTCGAAACTCGCATGACTAGCGTCGTTTATCCATTCTTGGATGTATTCTTCCAGTGCCGGCCATGGCCCAGAATCAGTACTTTGAAGGCTATCCGTACCGAATCTTTCGCGAAATTTTGGAAGCGGCTCAGGGGGGTCAGAAAATCTCCAGTAATTTTTCGCCAAGTCGTGGATTGGAAATAAAACTCCTTTCATGATCAACGCGCTATCTGCCTCAAGGGGGCCAAATATATCCGTTCCTGAATGATGAAGTTGAACGTCGACCAAGGCGGCTATGTGATGTACGGCAGCATCCGCAAATGGGTACGGATGAAATAGTGCTCTTCCGGCATTGAGACTTGCCCAGGACCACGAAGGAGCTAAATAGGACTCACGTTTCTTCCAATCAATATGTGTAAAGAATTGGAGGTCGATTTCGGACCCGGATACTCTGGCATATCTCCTCAATGCTTGCCTGCTCCAAAGTAGACTGGCAAGTACGTAGGATTTCCACATCCCGGAAATGTAGGTATCTTTGGTAATCATCGAAAATTCCCGCGCAATACCAGCGAGAGCAGGTAAAACATCTGACTTATATGTCAAATTCCTGATTGAGAATTGCTCCACCATTTCAGACCATCTCAAATATGGATCCATGCCCCAGCTTTCTTGCATATTGACTCCACTGGCTGAAATTCTTTTAGGAGGAAAGCCTAACTTGGCTCTTTGATTGTCAACTTCCGAAAGAAATGTGTAGGTTTGCAAACTCAAAGATTTCATGGCGCGACTGATTCTATTTGTTTGTTTCTTTCGTAACTTGTGTAAAAGATCTTTGCTGTCGTATTTTTGGTCCAAAACTCCAACTTGGCCACTTTCATCCTCAGATGATATGCACACTCCCATGTCATCTGATCTCTGCCATACGATAATACTCGTGGTGACAACAACCCCTCTTGGAATGTCCATCCACGAGTGAACCACAAACTAGACTTAGCATCCCGACGAGATATATGAGATACCAAGCGAAGTGAGACGCTTGTTCTGGCGTGCCAAGGTAACAAACATTGTGCAGCGGCGCAAACATTTTCTGGGCGAGGAAAATGTATTCCAGCGCTAGTCGAATTGGAATTGGCGGCGACGATTGTGAGTGTCGCACCTGCGTAGACATCCCTCATGCGCTCTGCCTCAGCCTTCCAATCATCTGTGCTATCTTGACGGATGCACAAAGCATCAATCCAAACGTATTTTAGACCAATTTCTCGTGTGGTCAAAACGGCATCTCGCAGAGTAGCCGGAAAGTCTTCCACGGGAATACCACTCTTGAGGTTTTGATATGTTGGCTCTTCCAATTTCAGGTAACCATTTCCACCCCACAAGTAGCTAAGTGCTACCCATTCGCAATCACCACGATCGGGACTGTCGTCCAGAAACGGATTAGAGTCTGCAGAGGCTACATTGATGAGGCGTGTAGGACATCGAGTTTTGATGGGGCCACAATCCTGATGATCTTTTGAGCAGACCCTTAACCATTCCTTAGCCAGCTTGTAGCACTCAGCAGAATCTGATTGTGTAGATATTGGCCTTCCAATAAAAGAGCTTTCCTGACGTGCAATGCTGTCTGACATGAATACTTTAGTAAACTTCAAACAATCAAAATAAAAATTTAAACACAATAAAACCTACCTGCAGCAGCAAAAACCTCAAAATTACATAGGTTCCGCGGAGAACTGTTTGCAGGTCTCTGGGACACTACAATATAAGGACTTTCACGTTTTGCGACACTAGAACTTCCTGTTCCAACGAAAATCTGGCCCTGGCCAGCCTCATCGAGCCAATGATCTACAATGGCATCTTGCTCTTTCTTTGGCTTGGTTGTCCATATCAAACCACAAAGTTCACATCCCGATTCTGAGGAAGCCTTTAAAGCAGCGGTGCTGCCATGGTGTTTGTAGAATTCCGGTATGCCGGGTCGTACCTGCAGGTCGACGTTTTGATATCCACTTATAGCACCCCTGGTAGACGTCGCGTTTTGTGCGGCGGAATCCAGGAAGAGTTTACAAAGATTGAACTTTTGACATGTTTCACAAAGATTTGGTGCCATGTTGATGTTTGTTATTTTCTAAGAGAAAATTATACAGGTGCAAGAAGTTATTTATATTTGATCGATAATAATAATAGCTGCTGACAGTGGCGCTTAAAGCATTTTACGAATGCACAAAGCAGCTGGAGCTGAGCAGGGATTTTATTCCTGGTGCATTTGGTCTCCAGACATAATTGGTTGACTGGAACAAACTGGTAAGACACAAAAATCGACGAGGCCAAAGGGTATCAATATTTGGCCCAAATTCTTTTCAGAATAATTGGTTCAATATCTATACAGAGAATATATTGAACCTTCCCGAACAAGTTGTACCATTGCGCCTCAGTCTTCAAATCTTATTGACATTAAATGTGCATCATGCTAATTAGAATAATATGAGAGAATGTAACGATGGATTTGCAACATTTTTATACTTTGCTCAATACCAATTATGACCATCTTCCCCCTTCACTTCATTCCTTGGGTTAAGCGATAAAATTCTCTGTCCAGGAAGTGTAACACCAAATTGTGATTCAAAAGTTCCAGAAATTGCACGCCCTTTGACCGTGTTTAATGAATCATAGCCCTCAAATTCGCCATTAATCGCAGCCCATTCCGGTGACAATGGAGAAGTTCCGTTGCCCAAATCGCTCCACCTCGTCACTGTCATAGCCTGTTTGAATCTATTGACTTGATCATTTTTATCCTCAGCAAATTTAAGCTCGACCAAGTACTCTGTAGGACATCTTGGACATCGACGCATAGGCTGACATAAAGAACATTGTGAGGACATCTGACTCCTCTGGTTTGCAAGTGAAAAAATAGCGTTCGGGCCGCTTTTCAGTTGTGAGGAGATCGCTTCTCTGCGCTTAGGTATGTGGCCCAACGCACATTTACATATATCCATGAGATCGCCATCCCTCCAGTGAGCGCAAACCGAGAAATATGGAAAGTAATCCTCGCGGGAATACAAAAGGTTTCGTTGGGCACTTATGGGAAGGTCTGGCTCTGGGAAGCATTGACTGATCACACGTAAGAGAAGATGGCCTTTGTCAATGTAATATCGACTTTGATGTGACCAAGTTCCTGTGCCTTGGGCCCCAAGCTGAGGATCTTTCCAGCGTTTGCATATCGACTCCACTGGAATTCCGTAGTTTGGAGAGTAACGATTCGATCGCAATACAAGCTGGACAAACGAAAACGGAAGAGTATGACCAACAGTTAATCGTGTTCTTGGAGCGACTTGTGTTAAAGCATTGGGACATTCGAAAAGATGATTTATGATATGCGTAGCTTTCAACCGTTCTTCTCCGGGTATTATGCGAACATGATAAATTGCACAAGGAAAACAAAGAAGATGGTTGGGAAGATCACGGTCCATGTGGACCAAAAATTCAATTTTATACCGATGGTTCTCTGGTAGATTCAAAGCATGCCATGGATCCCATCCAATTCGGTTCAGAAGGGTTTTGCTTGAGAATGCGAGACTCGCTGCATCACTCAGTGACAGATATCCCACGATATAGCCCCAAAGATTTGAGGAAAAGCTGGCTATGGCACGTTCTCCAGGGAGCCGATCTGTATTGTCTATGCCGGAAGCTTCATGCATAGAGTCAAAAGATCCCATGTGTGCTAAACCGTGAAGTAAAGCGGTATGATCGATTCGCTCCCCAGTTTGCTCATCGACTGCATAATCAAATGAACGACTATTGGGACGAAAATCTCGTAAGATCCCTGTTCCTTTCGCATTGGCGGTCTTCGGACGAGGGGGCGGCTCTTTCCTCAATTTATTTCGAGAAGCCTGAGATCTTAATGTATTAACGGTACTGCCTGCGTCCGAGTCTGCTTTCAAGTAAGCCGACTCCCCTTCATCTGGGTCTCTTCTCAATCTGTTACGGGACGCTTTTGGGCGCAAGGAGTTGAAGAGCCTGTTGAAG
Organism: Sclerotinia glacialis; assembly: GCA_002162575.1. Classification (NCBI taxonomy): domain Eukaryota; kingdom Fungi; phylum Ascomycota; class Leotiomycetes; order Helotiales; family Sclerotiniaceae; genus Sclerotinia; species Sclerotinia glacialis. Next base: position 2,250,170 of record NGKH01000001.1, on the reverse strand, counting down.
ACCATGATGCCTTACGTGATAAGGATATTTGCTGCCCTCGAGATCACAGTTGTACTATAATTGGGAAATTTGTTAAGAATCTATGAAGGCAAATGGGACGATGAGAAAGGTTAGCATGACAAGGAACGCAACATGGTCTCACCGGTAGATCCGTGTGCTGAGTCAGGCAAACTACCTAGGTACCTAGTAAGTACTGTTAATAGCTCCAAACCTAACATATATATGATATTTATAGTAGAATGTATCCATCGAAGATCTCATTAGAATTCGGAGAAAAAGTTGTCATTTAGATGAACAGTTTCAAAGACCTAGTAGGTTTTTTCAAGGGCGATGCATGATTCTGTCCTTCGGAAAGACATTTTAAATTAAAATTCTTAGTAAGCAACATTAGCAGAATAAATGGGGCTAGTCCAAAGAGGTCCACCGCCTTTAACATACTGGCATCTCGATGTTAGAGCTCAGCTTCGAGAACACATGGCTCAATATCGATATAGAAATGCCCAAATATCCTTAAGGTAGCAAGTGCGCATACCTAAGTACTTTATCTCACACACATGGCACGACGAAGAAAACCACCACGCGCTGGCGCTATTACCGAGCTGCCACCTCTAAAGATCTTCAGCCAGATTCTAATCCTCCAAGTTCTTTGGTATGTCATCGGTACGGCGCTGATACTCTTTACCGCACTGGTTGCTGGGAGAGCCTTTTCTTTGGACATGGTTTTGAGCTGGAGAAGTTTGAGGGGTGATACAACGGTGGGGTGGATGTTAGGATTTGTTTGGTTGTTGAATAGCTTTATAGGGTTTGTTCTTATCTTGCATTTATTCCTCCTTGATAAAACTAACACAATTCAACAGAGTTATCTCCCTTCTCCTCCTTGTTTCACGCTCCAAATTAATCCCCGATTTTGCCCTTACCATACATTTCCTGCATCTCCTAATTACATCGTTTTACTCGCACTCCGTCCCTCGCAACTGGCTCTGGTGGGCCCTACAATTTGCATCCGCGTCACTTATGACCTTTTTAGGCATATGGAGTTGCCAATGGAGAGAACTGCGACCTATAAACTTTGGTTCGAGTTCAAATACTACCCAAAATATTTCGAATACTGTTACAGACAATACTGGTATGGCAAGAGATATCAGCACAGGCATGGAAGGAGAAGACGCACGGGATACTGGGGATGTAGAACAAGGTTATGGAAGAGGGAAAGGGAGGGGCAGGGGAAGAGATGGTGCAGGGGATTATGAGATGGTTGGAATGGGAATGGCGGCGGATGAGAATACCAACCCTGGTTAGAGAGTAGATGATACTATCGGTTTTTGATTTGGATTCGGATCTAGGCGTATAGACAGGAATTAAAGATCTGACGGCGTTTTGGATTTTGGCACTACCTACATTTGTACTATTATTGATACATCGCGGCAGTACAGACATTGAATTGTAACAAAAAAGTATAGCGATACCCAGGCAGGTTCAATGATTTATTATTCCAATTTTGTACTTTTCCTTTCGACCAACGATTCGTTTGCTCAACTGACTATTAATTATGATATAGAGGTCACCCACCCTTTTCTAGCCTTACAGATAGGTCCTTTCCCTCCGTTTCCCTGTATTGTCGACTGGTCCGTCCCAAAATTCCTTTCCAGGACCAACCGGCATTCCGTCCAGTTCGATCCCGTCACTATTGGGTCTAAATATCTGAGTTCCGCTTGAATTTGCCCTTGCCAACTGGGGTCCTTGATATTGTTTTTCTTCATCAAGCTTCAAGGTTCCGTTGTCGTTAAAGTCTTCTGGAATGCACACCTCTGATAACATACTCGTTCGTCTCACGCGATATGAACCGACTATTGGCTCAAGGGGCGGTTGAGAATTTGACCTCGATTGAATGAACATTGCACCCGCGGCGTGTTCGGTTCTTATCATGTTTGGCGAAACATAACCACCTGTGTCCTTAAACGAATCCGGCGGGCTGATGATGTGTTCCGCTTGACGTGCATCAGCTAGAAATGGCGCGACGGCTGTCATTTTATCTCCTCTAAAGAGAGGGGACATCGGTCTTAGACCGGGTAATGAAGGGGCCATAGGAGTCGCAGGGGGCGTGGTTGGAATCATAAAAGGTGACATAGGCGTCATAGGTGTCATAGTACCACATCTTGGAGTATTATAGCGTGGGCTATCATCACCACCGGCGCTATGAATGTCTCCCCTCTCCTGAGCTCGGCGCCTCCGTACCCTTGCATCAGTGCTGAGTCCGGAACTCGTTGCATCACTTTCTGAATCGGACTCAGCATTTCTAGATGCCCTTGTTGGCAAGGAATTTTGCAAACTACCTCCAAATTGACGTCGGATTGACTTCCACCTCTTTACTACGAGCTCCCTCACGGGCTGCACGAATACAGGATGCGGTTCTGACCTGAGGACTGGTTGTAAACGATAGTTGGTCCTCGGGGGGAGAGTAGGCCGTACCCCTCGATAAGTTTTCGACGTGTCGATATTCGCATCATCGACCGCTGCTGGTGGCATCGCTTCCGGTTGATCTCTCGTCATTGAAGGCCTTGAGTTGTGTCTTCGGCTATCCGCTCCAGACACGTGTAGTGTATTTGACGATTTTCCACACTCAATGGCATAGCCGTTCCTCAGTTTCTGGCCCATTGAGGTTGCAGCTTTGTTATTAAACGTGGAATTGCCGCTCATAAAGTAATCATTTCTATGACTACCAACATTGCAATCATTTGCCGATTGATCCGAGGCATGCAGCGCTCTGTGGGCTTTCTTTAATCTACTTCGCCTTCTGGTAGGCTCTGACTTGATAATCTGCGGCGTAACAACACCACTCGTACCTGGAGGTGAGGACGAGTAAGTCGATGAACCGTCGTATCCACCACAATCCCATGGCTGTATTGGAGAGGTATTTCGTGCTTGGTGCCCAAAGCAGGGTGAATATCGAAATTGTGTGTGCATACGCAAGGAACTGATCATTCTTGAATCCGGTAATTTAGTGTCTCCTTTTCTGTTGTATGATGTGGGAATTGACGGAAGAGGGAGAAGGTACTCGGGTGCTAAAGTAAAACAAGATCCGAGAAGCTGGACAGCAATCACTTTTGCAAGTTCTTGTACGTCACTGGAATCTCCAAAATTGCTATCGTCCATAGTAGGATAACGTTTCTTCAGATGTGGTCTTGAGTCATCCGTGAACCCTCTCAACCAAGCACGCGTGCTGACTTCTCTAATGTTCTTCGGAGATGGAGTGGACACACGACTACTTTTGAACTCCGGTGACCACCAGAATGGTCTACCAGTACGACAAACATATTGCCATTCTTGTACTTCTTTGTTGATGATGTCCCAAGATACCTCCTCAGCTTCGCTGCTTATATCGGAATTAATTTCGTTGTCCCAATTATCACCAAGAGTTCCGAGAGAACTATTACTCATAGTCGACAAAGATCGACGCTGTAGTTCTGGTCGTTGAGGGCGTTGTGGTCGTTTTGAATCTGCCATATATAATACTTGACTATTCTCGGAGCTATTGTCTTTGGATCTCTCTGCCTCTAAAGGATCTGCGAAGGATACAGACTTCCTGTTATTCCTTGTAAGAGAAGCTCGGCGGGCCCGTCGGAAGAAATTAGAGGCAAAGGATGAGCTCGAGGGTGTAGTGGCCCTACTGGAAAACTCATGTCGCGAGTAAGAAGAATCATTGTGCCAGCTCATTTTGATTATGTTATAGGAATATAGGAAGGGGCGTAAAAAGACAAATATAGGTTATGATATTTCTAGGTATTGAGTCCGCTAATACGAATTATGAAGTTCCAAAAACAGATTCTGAAAAAAGCATCCATACCGTTCGGCAACCCCGAGTAATAGCTTGTCGGCGTGTATGAGATATGGAAAGAGCTTTGTATTATAATTGATAATGGCACCAATGCTCCTCCCTTATATACCATAACGGTCAAATTCGCAAGTAAGCGAACAATGACCAAATTGTAGTCTCAACTACCGAGGACTCCCATTGAATGAACTTCACTACCATATCTTTGGAACTGCCTAGCTCATCCTACTACTTCAATATCAAGCATCCATTTCACATGAAGCTCACAACAATATCACGTGTGAAATTTACCCCACTTATCATTCTTGTTTCCAAAGATCCACACATGCAATAGCATTACATCCCAAAGTGGCCTTGTAAGGTACAACCACGCGCCATGGGAATTTGTGACATGTGCCTTGCGATACCCTTAGAACCCTTTGTCGATAAAGACATTGGAGAATTTTCACATGTCCATCATCTTTCAGTGAAAGGTCTCGAGACATCCGCAACAAACGGCTGTCACATCTGTGCTCTTTTTCATAGTGCCATCGCCTCCATTCCTCACCGGAACGAGGGCCACAAAACTTATTTAAAAGTCAATCAACAGCTGGTAGTGTCAAGCCCTCATCGAAATATTATTTCCTACCAAGTGGGACGGGATGGACAATCTTGTCTGTTTGACGTGGAAACTACGGGTATGAGGATCTTTTCTTGAAATCAGCCAATCTTTTCCTATACAATGGACTCTCCGCGCCCCCATCTCACACATTCCAGACGATTTATACTCCAGCGTTTTATACCCCAGAAATCAGAACATTACCTCTCTCGTGTCATCATGGATTAGTACCTGTAGTCATGAACATGTGTACTGTAACATAAATTACGATACTGGGTTTCAACCTCGTCGGCTCATAGACGTTCGAAAGTACGGCATATCACCTCGGCTAGTGGAGACAGAGCAGGGTAATGATGCTTACTCAAGGTATCTTGCTCTGACACATTGTTGGGGAAACGAGATGCCAGATGCGGCAACAACGAAGAACAAAACACTCCAGCGGCGCTTGGTCTCCATCCCATTCAAGACATTGCCTAGAACATTTCGCGATGCAATTACTTTTACTAGGCGAATTGGACTACAATATCTATGGATAGACTCCTTATGCATTATTCAAGATTCTTCGCAAGATTGGCAACAAGAATCGGCTAAGATGGGAAAAATTTACTCTCATGCTTACTGCACGATCTCAGCAGCCGCAGCAAGCAACTGTGAAGAAGGACTTTTTGCATTACATAGCGAGTTACCATTGCTTCCTCCGAGCCCTAGTGCACCTGGAGTTCTCTTCAAATTCTCTTTTCCCGGATGGGACAGTCTTTTTAATAAAAGTACATTAATCCGAAGAAGTTGGACCCTACAGGAACGGGAACTTTCACCCAGGATGTTGCATTTCACTAAACACACTTTGCTTTTCGAGTGCCGAGAGGCTCGTATATCTGATCATAATCATGAATTAGATAGTAACCAATGGGTTTTGAAATCTAGTCTATCGCGATATTTCTTGAACTCGAGTGTGCGGTGTCTCGACAAAATTCACAGTGGTGGCGTTACTGCACCGCACCATGATTTGGTAACTGAAAAGTATTATGAACTATGGCGAAAGATGGTACAGGATTATAACAGCCGTCAACTCACACATCGCACTGACAAATTCCCGGCACTCTCTGGCCTCGCTCTCGAATTTGCATATCTTTTGGATGATGAATATGTAGCAGGACTATGGCGAAAGGATCTTGTGAGAGGCTTGTGTTGGAAATGGTCATCAAATCGCACTGGAAAGCAAAGTGTGGTTCATTATGGGCCTTCATGGTCATGGGCCAAAATGGATGTTTCAATAACGTATGGACTCATTAGAGAAGACCGAGTTTTCGAATCGAGAACTAAACGAGGGCAGTTCGTTCATGTACCGGTAGATTCGCGGTTTAGCGACCCGGAGATCTTACATGTTAGCATTATTCTGGAGGGAAGAGATCCTCGTGGTACTCTAGTCTCAGGGAGGATTTATCTTCGCGGACAAATGCTCCAACTGCGACGATCTAAAGCTGGCGATTATTCAATTGATGGCGAATCATTACGAGTTATCTTTGATTATTTACCTCAACCACCAGTAAATCTTTACCTTCTGAGCTTGGGTCGGACAAATGTGGGTTTGGTTCTTCAGGTATTCGAAGAAACTAGTAAAGAATATATCCGAGTTGGCGTGATTGCTCCCACTGAATGGGAATGGTTCAAAGACATTGAATTTGAGGATTTAACTCTGGTTTGAACGCTCGAGGGATCACAGCCATTGATCAATAATTCTTTTGCTGGAACAAGTGGAGGCCATTCTTCTAGACACAGGTCAGATAACGTCACTTCCCGGTCAGGCTTAGGCAGTGAGGAGAGTGAAAGGTAGGATATGCAGCAAATATATCCAGGGTTGGCAGTAGTGGCCTCGTCAAGAGGCGATGAAACTTTCCTCCCGTTTGAAGGATAGAGGGAAATTCTAACGGAGCGATTGCAAGAAGCCATGGTATAATTACAATCTCTTCCCACGAAAAGAACAAGTTGAAGGTGTGATGCCCAGCAAAATTCTATCGTCTCGATAATGAACGTTGACTTCAACTTCTTCATCAACGAAACCACACTGACTCGAGACATATCTTTGGCCTCCCCATCGACCTTAGGCCATCATCATAATCCATAAAAAGCAATTATAGGCCTCTCGTTTTCAGCCTCAACTCACAGACTCATCATTACCATTTAAACATAACAAGCATTGCCTCTAAAAATACAATGCAGTTAGACTATATGTTTCATGGCCACTACAATTAGAAGATCGCGGGAAAATGCCCGGGGGTATTTTTCCGGTGAAAACGCCGCTTGATAAGTACGCTCGAGCTTCGAACGTGCGATTAAAGTTTTCCTCTTGCTAAGCAGGGGCGGTGGGATTGCGAAAGTGTTCTGAGCACGTCGTCTTACGTCACTGATGTTTGGACTGTGATAGAGAAGATAGATGTCAATGTTGGTTTCACCATGGCGGGAGGGGTCAGATATCTGGGCTCAAAGCATCACTCCCATGCATCCATCTTGCCTTCAATATCAAACGCAGCAGTACATCATCCTACACCCATGGAATTAACAAAAATTAGCGCATTCTACTCTTGATGAACCGATCACCATCAGCGATTTGACAAAGACAAAGCTCGAGCAAGCACTGAATAGAGAGCACTGGCCCAGCTGACACTCTAATGCACGATCATAGTCTGGTTTAGTTGAATGTACTCCGCGGAACGTGGATCGAAAGGATGTTGGAAAGGAAGGAGAATATGGACGGGACGAATGAATGAACGAATGAATGAATGAATAAATAAAATGCAGTCCTCGAGTCCATCTAAATCATTCCCCGCTAAGTAACTGAGACGCAATGTGAGTGAGCACAGCATAAGTCAAATGCTTGTCATCATGGAATTATTTGCACTGGCTGTTTCCCTTTGGCATTTGGATTTGTATTATATGTGATGTGATATGATTCACTGTTTCTTTAACCCCGGATCCAGGAATACTTCCTCCCTCCTCCCCGAGAGTACTTGTAGCATATCAAGCCACGCGTAGATACAGACCTCATTCATCACCATCCATAATAGACAATTCCGTTCGTTCTGTATCCGTAACCCTATCACTTCACTCCATTCCCTCCTTGATAAATATTTTCCCTTTCCTCTTTCCTTCTCTTCTCCTCTCCTCTCCTCTCCCCCCCAAATCCCCAGAACCTCTCACCCCTGCAATCCAGCCCTTCCCCTCCCAAAACCCTACCTACCTACATATAATGATATCGATATCGCGATACTACCGGTACTCAGCACCACACACCTACCCCATTCACAACCTCAGGCTGCAGCAGCACCCTCGTGACACGCCGACGAATCATCATTTCACCAATTTCACACCAATCCCCCCAAATAAAGGGAGATGACGCGGCCTACCAGGATTTGATTCTTTTCTTTCCCTTTTCCTTTTCCTTTTCTTTGCCATTCTCTTCGCACTTGGCAAGGCGTGGTTGGGGTGGGATTTACATGGTAGGTCGGTGGGGTTTGACCTACTTGAGTAATTAATCTTGTTGCAACGTTTGCTTGGATTGGAGCGTCGAGGATGTGAGTTTACTTTTTTTTACTTTTTTTTTTTTGGTAATGATGAGAGGAATGAGATTGTTGTTTGTTAAAGTTGGGAATGTGAGGTAATGTGGTACGTGATACATGCATCAATCTCCGAGCTCGAGAAGAATAAGTAAGGATGTGGAATATCGGTGCCAAGACGGCAGGGAGAAGGGAAGATTTTTTAGCTTTATTTTTAAGGTTATTATTCTATTTTTCTTTTTCTTTTTCTTTTGGATTGATCGATGCCAATGCCATGCGTTGTGATTTGTGATGTGTGATGTGCGATGTGCGATGTCATGCTTTTTTATGCGGATTGGAGTACAGTGGGTAGATGCTTGCTTGTACAACAGGTGTTTGATATTGGTTGGGGCTTGGCTTTATGGTTTACACAATAGATTTTTCATTTGAATATTGGCATCTAACTTTGAGTTATAATTGTAAGTTTGGTTTGAGGGGAGGAGAGTGGATAGGGAGGGGAAAAAGAGGTTTGTTTGATTATTCGTTTGATTTTGATTATTGGTAGAAGGATGAGGGCAAATACCGGATTAACCTTAAATACCAAAGATCATAACATGCGATCCAGTCATATTCATCTATACACAATACACGGGAGTATATCCACATTAGTCAAGCTGTGGGCAATGAAGGAATCGTGTAAGCAAACAAGCATTTCATCTCTCGTCTAATTAACCTTCTTTTCTCTCTCTCACAAATCGAGGGTTGGCGCAAGATAAGATGGATTGTATGCGCGAGGTGTCAGATGGTAAACTTCTCCATATACCCCGTCGTGTCATGATTTGTAAACAAGGCTGTGGTGCCACGGTATACTGTGCTGACGCCAAGAGTCGCAATGAGTGATGCTTATCCAGAAGTATGTATAGCGCTCGGTGAGCTGGGGGATGCGATTCGCGTGTTCGGTACGAAGGTGTTAGATTATACTGTGCATGTATGCTGACATCTGTCTCCACCGCGGACCCCAATCTTGGGATTTTGCGAATGAATACCTAATCGAGTTGCTTTTATGGGAATGGGATGCACTTTGGATGAATGATCCTTTCGATCGATGGCATGGAATCATGATGGGGGAGTAATGCATTGCTGACTGGCCCATGACACTAACTGTCAAAGATGGGTTTATGAGCTAGCTACCTTGTGCTTATTTATGCTGAGCGCGAGTGAGGTTTTGAGAGGTCAGTATGATGGATAGTTGGTGATGGAAAAAATAACTTGATGAGTGATGAATCATGTTCAAGCGGACTCAATAGTAAAGAAGGCTATTGGTCTAACCAATATCCAAATACGGCATGTACATGTACCGCAGCCCACAAATAGTTCATGAGGATACGAATACCCGTCGTCATTGCGTTTATATTGGCGGCTGAAGTTCTATCATAGTTCATTACCCAATTGAGGGACACAAACACCAACACCGTACTGTGTATTCTTGGCACTCAAAATAAACAACAAACGGATCTGGATATCCATCCATCCATCAATCTCACGGCCACCAATCCCACGGCCATCAATCCCACATCCATTAATCCCACATCCATTAATCCCACAGCCATCAATCCCACAGCCTTATTCGTCGGAACTCATTCAACTTTCCTACACAAGATTCCACAATTACACAAAAGCATCTACCCGAGCATCGCTACACCAAATCAAATTAAGAATTCAAGAGGTTGCCGTCCATCGCGTTATCCTTCCCCTTTACATGCTAAGGTTGTATCGATCCAACACTGGGTGATACCCTCGTGCTGCCGGGGAATCGGAATTCGGAATCGGGTTGATTATGAGTGTTTGATTACTGAGGTCTTTCCATTCGTCCAATACGTACTAACTACTGTACCTGCAAGTATACGACTCACCGTGTTATTAATCATTTGAAAGGATTTTCCCAGCTCCAACTTCCTTGATATCAAAGTCCGGAGTATGAATGATGCGGCGCGGCATCTTCGGAGGAAACTCTTTATTAGAATTTCCCAAGTGCTTGATTCACATTTTTTATTCCTTGGATCGAAAATGATGGAATAAAAGAATCAAAAGAATAAATGAATAAAAGACTAAAAGAACAAAAGAATAAATATTCCCCAAAAAATATTCCATAAATAAAATAAAAATAAAATAAAATAAATTTAAAGTTAGAGTTTAGCCCCTCTCCTTCATTCGAGTAAAATTAACCTTAAAATTCTCTCATGTGCCACAGCGTTACTTGGCATTCCTTGGCCTTTTCATGAAATCTTCTCGTGGATGAATTCGTGGAGATTCATTGAATAAGGAGAATACGGAAGGCTGCAAATATGCTTGGCGGAATGATAAGGATGAGAGAGAAGTTTACGTATGGTGGAATTGGCAGAGGCTGTGTAGAAAGTGTGATGATCGAAAATGCTGATTTGGGCATGTTTTTCGCATCATGCTGTGCCAGAAGTGCTTCTTGGGCTGCCTTGGTGCTGCTCGAAGTGTATGAGATACGGGATGAGGGGATTCTAGATCTTTCGTGTGTAGATTTGTTCGTACTTGGCCGAACTGATTGTATTCATACGCAACCTCATGTTATCTATCTATCCCATCGCCACCTGCACCCATCTACCCTTGTCCCTCCCTCCCTCACGGCACTCCGTCCATATCGTCGTCAAAATCGAACAATGGCTGAAAGCAGCCTAGGACCCTCAATATCGCAAGCGGTATTCCCCGTCGCTTACCACTCCCTCCTTTTTTCGAGTCATATAATTGGTCCATTCGTCCTCTCCAGAGCCGACCAAGATCTACATTGTTACACTCTATCGTCTTGACTAAAAACATGCTTAAACTTTGACGACTGGACACACCCACTCATAATACGAAGAATAAAGTGCCAAGAGGCTTGAGAAAACGCCTTTTGATGGGGAGAGTGGATAGGCTTGCGTGGAAGGTTTGGATGCTCATGGCCCCTTCATTTTGACCCGCCTAATTTTTCGGTCGAAAATAGATAAGTTGTCAAGAGAATATGAAAAAGAAATCTAAAAAAAGAGTGTTTGGTTGGATATACCGATGATTTGTATACACGTGTCGACAGACGGGATAAAAAGTTAGTAGATCACGGAAAAATTGCATCCATACCCAGAAAAGGAATTAAGAGAGAAGCGCTTGCATAGCATCCCCTACTAAGCTTAAAAATTACCTCACCCCAAGCCGTCATCAAGCTTGAGCCTCAACCTAATTCCAATAGTGTGATGATGGTACACACCGGTAGGTAGACACGGGATCAAACTCTCCCCCCAAATAATATAATTAGAATAATATTTACAGGTCTGAGTACCTAGAGGCAACAGAATGATTACTCATCTTTATGGTTTAGGGTTGGTGCTCCAATAGCTCACGCATCCTCTAATACGATGGTACGACATACTATCGTTTCTACCACTGTATCTGCCACAAACGCGGGACCGATAGATTGGAAATCTGCGAGTCTGGAATGATATTGGATCATTTGGATCATCTGGATGATATGCGGTCCGTTTCAAGATATTGTGAATAAGGGTTTGAAAGAAACTAGTTAGTCGAGGAAGGTTATCAGATGAGATATTAAATTAACAACATTTGATTTACCCGGACTTATGCCTTGGGAAAATATCCTTGGGAGAATATCCTTGAGAGAATATCCTTGAGAATGGGCACACAAACCGTGAGTATGATGACTGCCTCCTGGATGGGATATGCCGGTAGATGATTTTTTTTGGGTAGTCAGAACCCGACGTTCTGGGAACGGCCAGCACATCTCACATTACCTCGGTCTGTACCTGGTACGTCCTCAGAATCCAGATGGATAGACGGGGATGTGCATGGGGATAAAATGGTAGAGCTGGTTAGATTGAAAATCGAATGCCAAATGGTCAAAACTGGATCCTAATTCCGATGCGGAGTTTCGGACTTTATGTAAAGGGAAGACATCCGTCCGTAATCGAGCTCGACTTTACATACATACATACATACTGAATTGGGCATTGGAGATAGGACAGCTATTAATTATAAATCTACACAAATGGATCAAAGCATTATAGGAGGAATATCGGCAGGAAGCGGTCTGAATGAGAGGTTGATGGAGTATTTATATAGAAAATGTATAAACGATATATATATACATCTATTCATCAATCCAACTCCTTACCGTTGTATATAGATAGATTCCCTTCATCCTATCATTTTGAAAATCTTACCAAGCAAAGAGGGTTACTTACTAAAGGTGAGGTAATACCAGATACCTGGTATCAAATTGATATTATCGTATAAACCAACCACTCATATCACACTAAGCCCTTTTGAATTAAAGTTATTTATTATCTTCTAAATCCGGGGTGGAGAATTAAGAAGGTGGATTAGAAATTTCTAACTAAAATAAAGAGATTCTGAGCTATAAATTTTATAATTAGAAGATGTTGATTGAAATAAGTTTGATATAATCCTTTTTATACAATTATTTATTTATTGGAGAACTCAGTATCGTGATTGGGTTGGTCATCCATCAATTTGATCAAATCACGTGCCGACGGTCTACAACCCTAATTATACCCATGATGCATAAGTATAAAGCTAAAGACATTCCAGCCACTGATCTGCTTGGCTACTCATACACGGAGGCTTTCCGCTCCGCTGACGTCAATGCCAACGAGATCGAGTTAAGATTTAAGCATCAGAGTGAAAGTCAGAGCAAGCTTTCAGCTTCACACATCCAATATAATACATGCCATATCAAAGCGCGGGCCTAGTAGCTCCAACCCCGCTTTGATCGGAGGGAAGATTGGCCATTCTTATTTTAAACTTTGATGGGCGGGATGAACGGACGAGGTCAAAGGTCCGTACGTTGTTGAATCTTGCTGTGTACAGACAGTACAGTACCTACTTCATCTTGATGTATTTTTGGGGAGGCTTGGGGGAGAGGGATCGTGTAGAGGGGATGTGGATGAGGATAAGGATGAGGATGAGGATGAGGAATGGTTTGAGAACTTTGAGAGGTTTAAGAGGTTTGGTTATTAGGTCATTGTGTTCGTTGGAGTTATAGGGTGTACATATTGCGCATAATATCAAGCTCAGAACTGCATAAGAACGAACGAACGAAAGAAGGGAAGGGTCATACAGTCCTGGAGTAGTTTAATCTCTCGGGATGTATTTCAAGACCGCTGAGATCATAATATGAGATGATAGATGTGATATGATGGGCGGATGGGAGCGAGTCTGTTTTCGGTTGTTGGATATGACTTTATGTAACACAAATGTGCATAGATGGGTACATAGATACAGGAGTATGGATCTGGGTTCGCGTGTGAATCTGGTGTGATAAACGGGTAAGGCGTGCCGTTTCTGAATCATTGCAAGCATGAACCTTTTAATGAGACAGCAGGTGGAATGATGAGGTTAGGATGAAACGGGATAGAATGGATGAATGGATGAATGGATGAATGATAAAATTGGTTCAGATTACGTCTACACCCCCAAGTGTAGGATGTGTGATAACGGCTGCGTCGATCCTATTAGATGTTGTGCTCAACAGTTCTGCTAGTTACGATGGTGTGTTACCTAGGTACGATGCACATCAGCTATGTATTTACGGTAATAGTATCATGAATATGTGATGAGTTATTAGTGAAGAAGGGAACCCCAAGTCTAAAAGAGATCTCAAACAGTTACATTGCATTCATTTCGTTTCTGGCCTCATTTTATTTTTCATCCCTCGCTGACCCTCTCGTGCCTGTTTCTCGTGTCTGCATTGTCATGAGGCTCATGCTGATGTATGCTATGCTATGTTATGTTATGTTATGTACGCTATACACACATCGTATCGCATCGTATCGTATCGTAAGAACGTTACCGACTGTCTGGATCAAACTTGAGCATGGCTTGGCTTGCCCACTCGCGAAAGAAAGGGAGGGATTAGAAATGAGACACTTTTAGAATGCTGACATGCTCGTACATGCGTTTGCATTATCTCAGACTCGGGGCCAGGGGAGCGGAAGATTGTGCCGGTCATTAACTTGATGGGGGCGCTACTTTGTTTTGTTTGGTTGTGTTGTATTCCTATTTTGTCGGTGTATTATTGTCTGATGTATGTGCTGACCAGTGATGTGCATTGAGACCAATGGATCGGACTCCGAGATGAGGATGGGGATGAAGCAAACCAACATTTGGTGAGTGGTCTTGTGATATGGCCATTGTTGGTCGCTTTATGCAATGGTAGATAAGCCGAAAATGAACCCCATTGGTCAGTGTAGCATTATGCCAGTACTCCGTACACGGCGGATGATGTTATAGGGATATGGGATAAAAAAAAATCATGAAGTTGATGATGTGATGAATGAGATGACTGGCTGTCGCGCATTGATGTTACGAGGCATCATATTCGACCAGGCTTCAGCCCCCTTTCCATTGCCGGATGGATTTGAAGGGCCTTCACGAAAGACAAGCTTTTTTAATTATGCCCCCACATCTACCTTCTCGTCTGATGATATTCATATCGTAGATGGATAGGTACACAACAGTTAGACCAACAGTAGTCGTAGTCGTAATTATATTGTGTGTGGCTCATGGAGACTAATGGATGGGCCCCTTCTGCAAATCGGTAGGCGATGAAATAAGCTCATGGTTGTAATCCATGTAAAAACAGGGGATCCGTCCGTCTTTTTTAAAATCCCACTAAGCTTACGAATCCATGACCCTCATCATTTATCCTTGTTACCAAGGTTAATGTTGAGAGAATGACCTAAAGGGAGAGGGAGAGGGAGAGGGAGGGAGAGGGAGGGAGAGAGAGATGGAGTTGGATGGGATAGGATGGGATAGGATGGAGTTAGATGGGATAGGATGGAGTTAGATGGGATAGAATATATTGTTTGATAATCCTCGATCAAAATATAGATGGATGAATGAGTATTGGTAGATGTTTAACGAAGATATGATCCTTTGATAGAGCTATTTCTCGGCACTTGGGTTCTCCTTTCTACAGCGACAAATACTCGTATATCCTTCGCATATGGTCGTATATTATCTAACATCCTGAACTGAGGAGATGATATCAGAACAAGGTTTAGTGTTCTCTCGGTGATCTGTACTAATACTAGAAGCTCATTAAGTTTCTTCGAAGCCGACTTTATTTGGAATAAAGATTAGCTTGAAGAGGTTACGAATGTCTTTAAACCCTATTGGGATTAATTTCGGAATAATTAAATATCTAAAATATCTAAAATATCTAAAATATCCAAACATCTACTCTGTAAACATGCAAACATCTAAAGCTTTATTCAATAAGCTTGTTTGAAACAAGGAACAGGGACAATTTAAAGTAGCAAAGCTTAAAGCAGATCGATCTCCACACACGTTTTTCTTCTCGCCCACGAGTCCTTTTGTGGAAAGTATGTACCAAGCATCAATCAAACTTTTAGTCCACCTTTAAGTTAGCTATCAAGCCAAGAAATTCTAATTCGCACATCCAAGATGGGAAAGGAAGTCAAATGAAAGTTCTTTTTTCCCTTGGTAATTAAATTGCATGGGAAAATCACTATGTTTTGGGTAGGTCTTTTATCTAACCTAGAACCAAATGAAGGGGGTGTTTCGGAGGATGGATTTCGGAATCGGCAGTTGTTTTGTCCTCAATATAGACACGTTTTCCTATTTGTAGATATCATTTTAGCCAGGGCCTACTGCATCATCCATTTCTGAGCATCTAGGTAATCGGCTTAACTATCTTTTTCTGTTGCTTTACTTGGTATTGCCAAGATTCAGTCAACAAGAAAGACCAAGGCATTTTAATACGAGTGAGAGAAAATAGATATTTACTACCAAACATAATGCAACCATGAGGTACCAACAAGCTTTAGCTACATACCCGAAAACCATAAACATGAAAAATGGCCTAAAAGGGTATGAGGCTTAAGATTACTTGATCTATACTGAAAGCAGTAGTATATCATGCTCGTAACGCAATATTGCTGTATATGGCTTAGACTAGAGATTCCAAAATGAACGTTTGAGTTTCGAATACCCATTTCAGTATGTACCTGTACCATCTAGACAAGGCTTCATTACTGCAAACTTAATCTTAGATTTCACCAACCAACCGGCGAACCTTCTTTTAGACTTTTCTTTTAAAGTCTGCTGGGAATCTAATTGTTAGTATTATGAGGATTGTTAGTCATTACCTTTCTCTCGAAAGAAGCCGGCTTCGTATCATATATATTACGAGTATTTAGCATTCTTGTCTTTTTCCACATCCCATCACACTCCATCTGATCTTCCTTGACGACAAGCTCTACATATATGACTAGACTATGACTATTCCATATCAGTCGGACTTTGTCTTTTAATTCCGAAGTATTTTTGAGGCTGACGCTTGATCATCAAACTTAATTTTGACCATTAGATCATACATAAAGTCCTTGAAGATCCAAACCCCTGAACCCTCCTCTCTTCTCCACCTCGACAACGGCCTAGCACTTTATGCCGATGTACTCGTGCCCTTTCGAATCGCGGTACTTTCGACTAACAAAACCAAGAGACTGGTACGGAAGCGAATGAAAAGATAGAAAGAAGGAAAGCTTGTCTTCTTGTTTTCCTTCCAGACTTTCCTCTTCAATAATAAGATAACTCTCAGCATTCTCCTCCTAGAGCAGGACTATTCAACGAAGAAAGGTGGAATTTCTTAATATCGATCCTTTCTACATATATCACCCACACCGGATGTACTCGACTCGCCATATCATACTACAAACAACATATAAAGTCAGCTATCCTCATACAGTTATAGAGATATCTATCTACAACACCACCCTCAATTAACAGGTATGTACAATATCATCTCCTCCAACATCTCATCTCATGCACCTGCATCTCACAACTCTCCCATTTCGAAAACACAAAGGAAAGTTCCGGGTGGAAGAGTGTATGTATGTTATGTATTGCAGGTAGTGTACCTACTTTACTATTGTGTACCTTCAAGCCTTCCACCCTTTCCCTTTCACTTTCCCTTTTCCTTTTCCTTTTCCTTTTCCTTTCCTTTTCATCATACAGATTATTCATATTCACTCATTGATTGATTTTCAACCCCATTTCTCCCACAATTCGCCAAAAAAAGACAAATCACAACCCACCAGTGCGTCATAGGCATCAAAAATCGAGAACAATCCAATCCATACCTTCACAATTTCATTCCACAATTTCATTCCAACATACATCAACACAAAATAAATTGAAACTCCTTCACAATTGAATTATCTTCCGAAACATCTTCTTTCCTTGAAAAGCTTGAAGAAAAGACAAAAATCTTTAAAAGTCCACTCATTCCAATCCACTCACTCAAATATCTTTTCTCCTTCTTTTACCATTTCATTATATTTTCGTCTTCTGCCGTTTTGGTACCAGAATTGATCTTGAAATCTTCTCCACAAGTTTACAAGTCAAAAAATCTATATATATATATATATATTTATTTACCTTGGAGCAAGAATACGCGCACATTCTGTGAATCTTTAGTTTAAGCTTCTGCCACCTTGTGCTTCAACTTGTCTCATCTTCGCGTTGACTTCCGTCTTGTATCTCTTTCTCAGTAGGACAAAAGATTCGAATATTTGGCTAACAATTTACCTGAAGCGAAAAGAAGATCTCTCATCATAGGTCTTGCTATCAAAAATCTCGACAATTTCTGCACTTTCTTCAACAACCACCAAGAGATTTATTTACCTTTCGCCTCATTCGCGGCAAAAAGGTCAAATTTCATATCCACTTCGATTTCTAAAACATCACAAACGTTGATGTGTCGACTTCCCGCCCGCACAAGTTTCCATTTCTGACGTCCGAGAATTTGCCAAGAAATACAGCCGCGTAACTTCAGAAACACAAGAGGACATCGTGTGGATCGACAAGAGGAGAAGTGAATAACAAAGAGCTTGAGAGGGGACGTTCGCATTGATTTGGATTACTACTACTGGGACTTCATCTTTGATATCTTGCCTTGCGCAATACAACTTCAATCGAAAATCTTCACCCATATTTCACGATGGATACCTATCATGGTCACGTACGCACTCCTGCAGATGCGATTAAGTTATTCGAAGCTTGTCGACTTGGGCTATTGCCTCGAGTACAAAGAAGATTGTCGGAGAAGGAAAGGCAATCAATAAAGTCTGGATCAGTATTTGTTTGGGATGAAAGAGAAGCGGGGATGCGAAGATGGACTGATGGGAAATCATGGAGCGCAAGCAGAGTATCCGGCAGCTTTTTAACATATCGCGAGATGGAAGGAAAGAGAGGAGGAGGTCAATTCGTGCCACCACCAGCTCGAAGAATGGCAGGGAAAACGCCGGATAGTGGCAAGGGTAGTGACGAGGATCAAGATATGGATGGAGATGGACCAGATGGGTACAGATACAAACCTGATGGTTTAATGAAGCAATCATTCAGTATTATAACTTCTACTGGGCAACATCTCCATTTAATCAGCTACTACTCTCGCCCTCATCCAAACAGTCCCGAACTTCCACAGCCTACCACTGACCCTCAACTTCGCGGAATTGTCCCGGTCAAAGGAATGTACCCAGAATCGACAGTTCATGAAGCTCAAGGTCCGGCTGTCACGAGAGCTCCAATGCAACAAGGTCCTTACATGCATCAATCTCAACATAGAATTCCATACGGGTATTCCCCAGGATATGGACCATGGCCACCATCGCCAGTTTCTACTCCTCCATATCCTCATCATCAGCAGATGTATCCATCGCAACTTCCTCCGCCACCACCTGGGTCAATGCATCCTTCACCCTACCACATGCCACAAGGACCTCCACATGCATCACCGTATCAATCACATCCATACAGTCCCCATCACCGCCCCGGTCATGCTTCAACTACCGTGGCACATGGCCCGCCACAACCGACGATCTATGACCGACCTCCACCATCTCTATCAAATTCTTCTTTGCCTCCTCCACCTCCCCACAGCTACCAAAACGGTGCCCCTCAACAAATTCACCCAGGTTATCAGCCACATCAACACCAACATCCCAGTCCTGGTGCTGAACATGTAGCTAGGATGCAGGCAGAAGATCATGCTTTGATGGCTCAAAGAGCTTTACAAAACGGACTGATTGATCCTAGATTGGCTCAATCAGCACCACTTGCACCAGTCAATATCCATAAGAATGGAAGAAATGGTACTCATAGAACAACTACACCACCGCGACAGAAAAGTACTTCACCGGCTCGTACGCCAAAGAGCCTCCATGACCAACCAGCTACTTCCCCAAAAGGAACACCGAATGGCATGGGTAGATCTGAAGCTCAAACAATACCATCAATATCAAGTCTTGTTCATCCATCAGATTCAGAATGTGTTCTGGCGGACAACAAGTCGAACAGTAGCAATAATTCAAGAGCTGGATCAACTAGTCCAAGACAAAAGGAATTAGCTGAGGCAAAGGCAGAGGGGGAAAAGAAAGTATCCGGTGTTACAACTGGCGCATCAGATATCCCACATGGAAATATAAGCACAGGGCTAGCAAGTAAAGCGGAAGACCAAAGGGCTATTAGGGTATTGGATCGAAAATTCATGATCTAAGGGGACGGGGGTAGTTGAATCAAGGGTAAGGCGTGCAAAAAAATAGGAAAGGAAGATTCCGGGGGTTCGGACAACAGAGGCGTTAGGTATTGAAGAGGAGTTTTGCTTTACGGAATGATATCCCATACTTTCGTTCTACTTTGCTTTTTATTCATCAAAGTTTTTATCACTTCATTGTACATTCTTAGTTTGTAGTTTGGCTTTCTTATTGCGCGAAACAGAGCGAAGCGATATTTTACCCTTGACAAGATATTTGTTAGTGATTTTACATTGCATTGCGAGGGAGTTTTAGCTTGTTTTTGAGATTTTCTTCACTTTTATCTAAGGGAGGGGAGAAAGCAAGGGAGATGAGATGGTGAGATGTAGTGAGAGAAATCACCTACATGCTACATATATACATACATGCAGAAGAAAGAATGGAAATGGAAATGGCTGTGTGTCCAATAGTTCATGCATAATATGAAACGAGATGAAACTCAGTAGATGATGTATAATTCCAATTACATTGCTTCCAAATTCCAATTGCGTGGGTTGCGTTCATTGCGTTTAGAGGTACCAGATCGAACAGATCAGTGGGAGGTTGGGATGGGCTGTTTTGATTGAAGATGTTGAAGATGTTGAGGATATTGAGGATAGAGGATGGAAGATTGTATTGTAGATAAAATATTCTTATACTACGCACTTCTACTACTCACTTCTCACTTCTTCTTCTTACCTCTTACCTCTCCCCCCTCGCCCTCCATCTCTTACACTCCCACCGAGTTTAGTTTCCAAACAGCTACTCAGCTACATCAACAGAACATAAAACAAAAAAAACAAAACAAACAAACGAACAAACAACAAAATCCGCCCGTTTCGTTTCTTCAGCCCACCATTCCTCCACCGAATCCTTCAGCGAGGTAAAATGTTACATTTATTCGCAGTGCGTCAAGGTGGAATAACCTACTGTTGCGTTAGAGTTTGAGACCGTTGGGGTCAATATTTGAATGTGGCGCGCTGAGAAGCATGATGGGGAGGATCTTTATCTTTATCCGGATACGATTTTGATTATTTTGTTATGTGGTATTGATTATTGTTGATGGATGGTAAAATAAAAGTAGCATTGAAGAGCCAATATAGAAAACGCAGCATAATATCACATCACACCAGCAAGCCTCGCCCCAATCCACCGGGTCCCTCTGCATTTTTGAGCCTCGGTTCGCCCTCAACGGTCTGGTGATGTATGCATGTATAAATAAGCACCTGTTGTGATTGATGCCATCTAGGTTATTCAACATTCTTTTTAAATCCCCTGCAGAGATCCATCCGTCCCATCCGTTTCCGCAAAAGGAATGTATAATGTTGTAGGAGATATACTTTGCCTTTAACAGTACATTTGCATATACAAGCATACTCGTTTCCGCGCACACACAAACATAAACACCCGTGCGCATACAGTAAACGAGGCAGCCGTCCACTCCAAGGCGCTCCACATACATACATCTCTATCTCATCTAAGCTGAATCCTGCAAACACAGATCCTAGACGTAAGGAACGAACAAATTACGACCGATCCGCATGAAATAACTGCACATCCTTTCACCCCAGATTGTTTCCCCCCCCCCATACGACTTAACTTTAAAATTAACATTAAAGCCCTCGTAGATACTGCTGGCTAAGGTTTCGGGAGGGTGATGTGCATTATGTCTATGAACTTGACACTTGGCTGGAGAATGATTTTGATTGAATAGATGGAATGTTGAACAAAGAAGAAATGAAGAATGCTTATCCATCTATAGAACTGACATGACTCGTACCAGCCTTACTAGAAATCAGTATGAATGATGAATGACTTATCTAGCTAAGCTACTCTCAAAAAGGAAGGACAGACAGAAAGCGGGATGTTCAGAGGCAAGGTAGAGAAAGTAGTAGAAAGCGGGATAGGAAGCAACAAAGCAGTTTTTCATGAAGATGAGGCGTAATGAATGAGTGGTGGTGAAGATCTGCAGCGACGAGGCACGTTTAATTTGACCCTAGAGACATAATCCAGGATAAATACAAGAAGAGAGAACAAAAACCTTGTTTCCCTTATTTTACCATGATTAGAAATTGCCCTGGCCCTAAACTTCTTCAACGGTTATGGTAGTATAGTGGCTGTAAACTAGCAGGAGGGTGCGGCAATGCCTGCAACATGTACCAGCCGTGCACCTAGTTAGGTGGAATTCCTGCAATGTGACATGCGAGATGGAAGCGGAAGGTAAAGAAAAGTGTAATTATCAATGAAGACCCCAACTTTTGGGTTGGTGAGTGACAATAGGGGTAATTAATGCATAAGGTGTGGGTGGAGAGACCCAAGGTAGTATTGAGGAGCTCTTTTTGAGGGGCCGGCACGGAATAAGAAGGAAAGAGGAGATAAACAAATAGTAACATGATACATCGCACGAGGTGACGAATTGATATTTCCCATTGCGGAATAATTGCTCAACTTGTGGGTTTTAGGATTATTTGAGTTTGACTTGGGGGTTGAAGTCAAGACAAGCATATATATATATATATGCGGGGCCGCGGCGCTTATTTCCTCAGCTCAGTCAGAGTCAGTCCAAAGCAAAGCACAAGTGTCAGCCTGCTACCCAAGAGGTACAGCAAAACACAATGTGTTGCGTCTCGGTCGAGATTATCCAAATTAATCCATCCCAAAGCCGCATTCCATGTTCTGATTGCGCTTCGGCGCTTGTACAAGACTGAATGAAGATGTCGGGCTCTTGTGACTTCTATACTAATGGAAACTAAAAGTTGGTAGATCTTCCGTTTCCCTCCATATGTGATATCTCTATTATATTCGATATATCTATCGAAGGATTCTCCAACGTCTCAATGTTGGCTGCCTATAGGAAGTCGTCCTATTCCCTGTTTAGTTAGTTTCCATGATTTCAACATTTAGTTTTGGCGATTGGAGAGTAATCTTCATTTCATATACCTTCGTTACATGTGCTAGTGCTTGTTGGCTATTGAGACAAAAGAGGCTTGGATTTGGCGAATGGATTGAGTACGTGAAATATCGATTGGTAGGTCTGATGAGGATTTTGGTGCGATAATGTATTAAGTGATAGTGTGAATGCGGTGCTACATAATCCAACCGGAATTTTTACACCCCGAGTCAGTTGGATGCTCATCGTTGGAAGATAAATAATGGATATCAATAGAAAATAATAATAATAGTAATAAAAATAAAAATAATAAAATAATAATGAAAATAAAACTAAAAATAAAAATAAATAAATAATAAAAATAACAATAGTAAGAACATCAAATAAATATGCTTAAAAAAATGATAATTCCCAAGAGGCCATTCCCTTGCAAACATTCTGGTATCAAAATACCAACTGCAGAAGGAACAATCAAATTAATCCTCCTGAGGCTCTTCTATTCTGTTAAAGTATAAATTTAAACTTCTGTACTCAGCCTGCAAACTATGTCTAATTGTCGAGATTTAATATTTTGTGAATGGTTTTATGAATTGTCTCGAAATGTCTACCGAAGGCACAATCTTGGGGCCAGGGGTATGCATATGCAGATGAGGCTGAAATGAGGATAAAGTTTGCTGAAGTTTCGTATATGCACCAACTGTTGTACCTGTTGTGTTTTGGGGGCAATAGTTTCGATTGTGGTTTTGGTGAAGATCTGCGGTTGATTTCTAGGTCGTAGACGGTGAAAACTCATATCGTGATTATGCGCTTTGAATGGGTGTGAGATGAGAAAGTAAGTGGTTCTTGAGCGGTTGGAGGATGAGCAATGGAGAGGGGAGGGTGGCGGATGAACAACGTCATGTAGCAATTCGTGAGGATTTGAGGTCAAAATAGTAACGACTAAAAATAGTCTAAGAGGGAGGCAAAGGCCGTCCGAAAAAGACTCGTCACTAAATTGTAATGGGATGAGTGAAGATATGCGTTGGATTGTGATAATGGTCGCTTCTCGGGTTGCTCACAACCAGGCATTCCCTTAGTGTCAAGAGACTACTGCTGCATGAATTAGTGATCTCATATCATAACCCTTTCTATTCTTACAATATCTGCTTCAAACGTAGATTGTGTCGATCGAATTATCCTCAGAGAATACCTTACGACAAGTCGGTCGGTCTCGGTTTGTGTCAACCTTCACCTTGAAACCACTATGCTTTATGCACACCCATTTCAGCAATCACATCTCCCTACCCATCTTGGAAATGTGACAATCTCCCTGATATTCTGCACACCGGTAAGATATCCCAACAATCTATCGAATCCCAAGCCAAATCCTCCATGAGGTACACTTCCCCAGCGTCGCAGTTCCGTGTACCATTTCAAGGAACCGAAGTCTTCTTCTCCTGCATCACCTCGCACCAAACCGTTCGCTCGCATAGCAGAAATTAGTTCCGGTAATCTATATTCACGCATAGATCCACCTACGATTTCACATACCTCAGGAACTAGAAGATCAAAACATTGGACAGTCTCCGGAGTTCTTTCTTCGCCCGAGTTTTCTGAAGGCAGCATGTAAAATGGCTTGATGGATTTAGGATAATCTGTTACAAAGACAGGCGATCCAAGTCCAATCGCGTTGGCGATATAGCGCTCGTGTTCAGCTTGAAGACCTGAACCAAAGATAGGAGGATGTTCGAAACTTTGCCCACTTTCTTGAAGCTCTTTGATTGCTCGCATATAGGTGATCCGTGGCCAAGATTTCTTCATCATACCTTCCCATCTTCGTGTCAATTCCCGGTTTCTGCTTATGTTATCCGTTTCTTCGTCGCCACTTCGCTTCGCTTCCAATATTTCTTTCCCTACTTGAGTAGAATAAAGGTTTGTTGTCAAATGTCTGAGCATATCCTCGACAAGATCCATAATGCTATCCATTTTTTCCACGAAACTGCACTCCGCTTCCAACATGTAGAACTCGCTCAGGTGTCTCGGTGTATCACTTTTCTCCGCTCGGAATGTAGGGGATAGTGTCCAAACTTTTCCTACCGATTGAGCCAAAGCCTCCAAGTGTAGTTGACTTGAAACAGTCAGATATTTTGATGACCTGAAGAACGTTCCATCATCACCTTTCCCAACTGGCCCTTTGTGCGCGCTACCTACTTCAAACACTTCTCCCGCGCCTTCACAATCTGAAGATGTAATTATCGGAGGATGTGTTTGGACATAATCTTGTTCAGTAAAAAACTGTGTAAGGGAGGCTATGCTTTGTGATCGAAATCGAAGTAATGCTGAATTGAAGGGCGTTCTTGTTCGCAAATGAGGAATGGTACGGAGATATTCAGGTGTGTGGTATTTGTTCTGTAGTGGGAAAGTCTGCCAATTCGGATTAGTAATGATCATCAAGAAAAATGTATTGCATCCAAGCCTTACATACGGCAGGATCTGCGACACCTAAGACATCTACTTCAAGCACATGCAATTCATTGCTTTGTGCCTTTTGGTTCGGGGAAGGTTTCCAGTACCCCGTGAGGCGTACGGCTGTACCCGTCGAGAGTCTATCGTATGATTAGGAATTGATTAGGAATGGAAGAGGAACTTTTTTGTATGGCTATCAGACCTTTCAGCTTGTTGTGGAGTGAGAAGAGCTTGTAATGGTTGCACACTTGAGCCATCGCCAATTGATGCAAACGATATCTTTTTCTGGTTCCTAATGGAACGAATGAAACCATTGACTTTGACTTTAACCTCATCTACATTCTGAGGAGCAGTTCCAAGCAATTTTGCAACAGATAGTTGCGAAGATCTCACAGGGTGGGAAATACTGAAGCTCCTCGATTGGATTAAAGATTGTGCGACGTAAATTGATTTTGATAAAAACCGGGGTGGTTGTAACATTGTTTCTTAATCGATCTTTGGAAGAGCAAGGCGACTCGACAAGATCGACAGAATTAATTTCAATTCTCCTAATACAATTATTGTGGCTGCCTGTGGCGATATAGTTTTCTCGTAATTGTATTCTTTTTGGAATTTCTGATATTAGAAGACATTTTGGCAAGTAAGGGTCACCGTAGACGCGCGCCAAAATAAGGCTTCAATTGGGTAAAGCACTGACTGAGGTTAAGATCTGCCGAACCGAAACGAGCCGAGCCGTTGGCTGAGCATTCCAACAAGTTTTCCATCAGATCTGATCCATCGAACAAATGGGATGGAATAGGACGAAATACTACGAAATGGGACGAAATACTACAAAATACTACAAAATACTACAAAATACTACAAAATACTCTTGTAGTCTAGCTAATAGGTAGATATACACATATTTCCACCATCTAGAATTTCTAGCCTAATCCTCGTCAGGGGCTTACAGGACTAATTACGAGTCTGGGCGCCGTCAAAAGCAATTCAAAATTGGAGAAAAAAGTTTCCTATTTGCTCCTCCGACCTTTTCCTTCTTTGCTGTTTTCTTATCATTCCTCAAATTTCTATGAAAATTGGAGTGTGTTATTAGCCATATACACCATCCTCTAGACAAAGTATACTGACTTGTACTGACTATACTTAACTGCACTGACTGTACTGGCTGTAGCCTTACACAACGAATCGAAGCCGTTTCTTTGGAATGTCCCCCTTTTCGTGAGAAGGTTGCACAGTACCGGTATTCCATTAGTTCTACTGTCTATACCCGTCGTCCATCCTGAACCAGTTTAAGTATGCACAGACCAATATTGGTTCTCATCTACTTTTACCTGAGATGGCGAGAGACTTGACAGATCTATTTCTCGCGAATCTTATGTAACCTACAGGAATTGATCAAAAGATCTTTGGGACCGTCTTCGGTAACATGCATGGTTCTTGTCACTTGGTAGCAAGGACTCGGAAGTTGCAACCCATATTATCCGCCGCCCATTTACTGTTGATATGTCTTCAACTGTGTGGAAATGATCTTGACTCAAAGGGTCTGGACTGAAAAGATCAATTATCAATATAGCTTTTCTTGACTGACAATATTTGTAGTAACCTGTCAGCTTCAGGTCTGTGTTCGAGATCGTGCATCAGGAATGTGGACTAGATCGCGTTCGCAGCTTTTCCTTTTTTCGAATCACACTTTCCGTTCCCCCCCTCCGTTTATATAATGCTTGAGTAATTCCCTTTTTTTCGCTGTTGTTTCCATGTATCACGGTTAACTCACAATTACTACAACTTCTAATTTCTCATACCACGGTTGAATCACAATTACTATAACTTCTGATTTCTCAGTTTACTTCTCTTATACCCCCATTGTTTTTTCAATCTGTAGCTTTCGACATAACTTTCCTCATTCTACTCACAACTTCAATATGCCTCCCTCAAAGCCAAAACCTTCGGACATTGCTGCCGAAGCTAAGAAGACTTATATTCCTTATATTCGTAGTGCATGTCCACAGTGGCCAACTACTTCGTATCTATGTCATTCGGATTCTTTGCGAGACCAGCAAATTAGAGAACCAAGGCAGTACACATTTGGTAAGTATCCTTGAGAAAATCCGCAAATCCATCAACTAACACCCACAGCTTTCTTGGAACGAGATCCTGTGGACCTAGCTCTTGAATGGACGGCCAGCGAGAACAATCGCCCCATTCCAGTCATTATGCCAGCACACGAAAGGCGGCCAGGAGGTGATTGGGAAGCTGGTATGTAATGCCAGTCGGAGTCTTATCTTCTTGTATCCTAATCCATTATTTTTAGGTGTGATGCAACCTGAAGAGTGTTTAGCCAGGAGAAGCACTCTCTATACTTGCTTGACTACTCCAGCATCAGACAACAGTACTTCAAATAATTATCCCATCCCAGAACGAGCTGGTATCATCTCTCAGAACGTTGGTAAGTTGGCTCGGCTCAAATTAAATGTGGCATACATTCTAACAGACAAAAGTTGTTTTTCGGAATGGACCAGAAAAGTATGAGCCTTGGTCGGAATACAAATGTGAGTTCTCAAGGTATCAACCTAAGAGATTTATGTTGACAAATAATTCAGCGCTGCCAATAATCTCCGTTCCCACTGTTAAACGTCCTAAGCTTGACAGCTCCGGCAAAAAGTACTCTTTCAAAACCGAACGCGAATTGATGAAAGCGTCCATCAAAACTGCCTTAAGAATTGCAATCTTCTATGGATATGATAAGATTGTGATCGGAACATATGGACTTGGCCCAGGCTTCAAGAACCCCCCAGAAGAAGTTGCAAACATCTGGCGCGAGGTACTGGTCCGCGACGACGAATTCAATCAGCAATTCTCGGCCATCATCTTCGCTTTTGAGCCATGTGAAGGTCCCGGAGGTTCCACAAGCAGCCCAAGCTCTTCATCGAAAGGTTCGAAATCGTCAAGTTCAAGTAGCAAAACTTCTTTCACTCACGAGCTTGACATTTTCAGACAAATATTCAAACCAGCAAATCTCCACGGCGCTTTCAAGTCTTGAAACCTTTCCACGGTGATGCTTGCTTGGCGTTCTAGGGGGGGCAAAGGGGTGTTACATGTCATGATGCAGGCATGGGTGGAATACATGGTGGCGTTTGTTACGCGACAGCCAATGCAGAAATTCAGATCTGGCATAAGAGCGGTGGGGAAAATGTTTGGACCACTTTTTGGAATTTCTTCTGTAGACAGTCAAATTGAGAAACAACATTATGATTCTTACAAAAAGGTTCTTCTTAGCTGCTTTTTGAAATACTTGATTACTATTCATTGTTGAGTGAGAATGTGAAACCAAGAGCTGAGGAAAGTTCCTTGGACCACTGCGGCCTATGGGACTCTATCCGCTGATTACTTTTCTCAAGGAGGACCAGCTAAATCCCATGGCTTGAAATGTAACTTCTTTGGAAGACCAGGCTGATTACTGTCGGAGGACATCGCCTAATGTTGTTGTGCTGACGGATACGGAACCATCTCCGGTTCTATCTTGAATTGCTTTTTCTTCATTTTACTGTACCTAATTTCGTAAATCACCTTGTTTTTTTGACCTTCCTGGATCCAATTTCAATCTCACATCCTCAGCTCCCAATTCCCCAAATTTGATAATTCTCCGTCTCCAGATATCACATCGTGGTCACAGCATGCGTCAAAACGGAGATTTTCTTTTGGCCTCCTAATCGGAAAACATCCACCCATCAAAAATGCTCAAGTACAGTATTTTGCGATACGCAACGCAGTGACAGTGTCACTTCAATATGACATATGTGGCTCCAACCCCAACCAAATATGCAACCAACCGCACGATTCCGCCGCCAACACTACCATTCCTCAGATCTAGTACGACGACCAAACACGGCCGAACCTACAACTCGGGCCCTCTCCAACTCTGTCTCTCCTTGTAATGTGCAACGACGTTCGACCAAATCGGCGGATCCTGCATTGCGCTACTCTTATCCGTATTGGTTTGATCAATCGGTATGCATGTTCCCTGCGTCGCACGGCGCCGTTCTGGAAGTCGGACAATGGGATCGTTGAGGGGATATGATCGGATCTGAAAGAGGTGTCAAGGCTGCGGGCCGCGAGTCGCAGTGTTACACGCGAGATATATCAGTACTCGAAATTTCTGTCTCACGCCAGGTCGAGAAAATGTGGAGAGGTAAGATGGATTGTGATGGACGTCACAGTTAGATGTGGGAAAATGCGCTGAGGTGGTACGGTGGGACCAATATGATCATGTGAAGTGATTGGTCTCGTCGGTACGCCACTAGGAGAATATTTATTGATATTCGTGCGACGATTAACTTTTCTGGGTCTTGACTTGGGGGTTTTCTATCACGGCTGCAGAATGTGACGGATCGGAAATGTCGTGGAGCATGAGAGATTCTTTTTGTGGCATGATCTCGAGGGGCACTGGTACAGTAAACGAGGGGATACAATCCATTCGGCCCCCAATATTACCGTTCTTAGAAACTTGAATAAAGGAGAAACATGTCACATTTTGTGCTCATGAATGACGTTGAGTAGTTCTTGGAAGTCCAAAAGATATTTTGATTCATCGTGGGTCTTTCATTGAATATCGAATATTGTTTTCTTAATTCGTCCAGCCACATCGTAAAGATGGTCTCAAAGATATATACTCCAGGCCTAGCTCCAAACTCAACTACTACTAATCTAATCTATAGTATAGCCTAAGCTCTCCTCTTCCGATGTCACAAAAACTCGGCCCGAGCTTTTACGCCAACCTCAAATGCCAGTCATGACTATGATGGTGCCGATTCGGACTTGATCTTTCGGGAGACTTTGGTGGTACGCACTTTTCCCGATCACAGTAGCTTGGATGCTTGACCTCCTTGTATTGCTGCATATGATATTGATTGTGTCGCGGACATTTCTTCTCCCAGAAGTACCCAATAATGTGGCTACATCGTGGGCAGACAGTTTGGACGTAGATACACATAGTTTGTTGATGTTATCTTTTTGTTTGTTTTATTCTTTTAAGCTTTCGTGGTTTCGTGGTTTCGAGATTGATGGGATGTTGTGATGATATACCGTTTGGATAATTATGGAAGTGGAAAGATGATTCAATATGGAACTTTTCACCACTTGTAGAGCGCAAGTTGTGTTCGCCAAATTATTAGCCATCTAACTGCTTTGACATTGTTCTTTGTTCGTGTTTCATACTATGTGATTGTCCGAGACTTCTTCCCTTTGATAAACCGGCATTTCGTTGTTCATCTATCTCTAAAATTAGTTTGCTTGCTGGTGAACAAGGAATCGTCGACGCTCGGGTGGCATGCCGGTTTCTGCATTATTTTCAAACAACGAAGATTAGAGAACATTTCAACGAAGATCCCTACCTTTCATTACCTTCGTAAGATTCTAGAAACTCCTTCTTTAGCGATGAGCAGTGTTCTTTTGTGGTCTAATGACTAGAAATACGAGGGATCATCTTAGCATTCTTTCCCACATCCATCAAATATTTCCACATCCTCTTCAGCTCACGGCCAAATTGCAACTTTTCCTCCATCCTCAACCATCAATCACCGCATTCACCACACAGACTATGTGCCTTCTTGAGATCAGATATTGCATTACATGCCACACGACAACCTCCGTGCGATTCATTCCTCCCAACCCCGCTTTACCAGAATTCGTGCCGGAAGTCAAACAGATACCGGTATGCTGCGCAAAATGCATTGGTTTGCCGGTCAAAAATCGAGAGCCTACGAATGGATGTCCCCAGATGAGACGATCATGAGATACGTGGCATGACGTCGTGTGAACAAGGTTGACGGTTCCAGGCTGAGAGGGATGGGCGGAAGATAATTGTGAATCAAAATATCAGTGGTTATTGGAATATGATTTGTACTAGACTCATGGGATGTGGAGTCATGGTGGATTGGAAAGGGGTGGCTAGGCAACTCAAGATTAATGTTCAGACAATGCATCCGTTGGATTTTCGCAAGAGTCGGTCCACACGTCCTCTTACGGAGCGAATCTGCCAAAGCGAGCAAATAGACAGCTTCTGAAAATTCATTATGCTCTTTTGATCTCCTAGCAAGTGGGCCTAAATGATATATCTATAGCTACAGTAACCGTGCATACCTATTTGATGAAGCATATATATACATCAGTTTTTCTGGTTTCTTTTTTCAATAGTTATTGTATTATTATTAAATATTGAGGTATTGAAATAAAATATATAAATAATTTTATTATATTATCAAAATGTAATTCAAAATCTTTAATATATTCGAGTTTTATAATAAAATAATAACATATTGATTTATAAATTAAGATTAAATAGAATAGTAATGATAAAAGATCCCAGGTAAAACCCGACCGATGAACAGCTATACGCAAGTACTATATCAATGAACTATCTCAAAACATATCCTAAACAATTGATCTATTCCCCATGTATATATACTTCAATTGCCTTTGTCATTGCATCTTCTACCTCTCCTCATCAGCCTTGAATTCACACAATCACAAACACCAAAACCGAATCTGCAAATCCAAACCCGAGCTATTCACAACCAAAGCGCATCTCACAAAAAGACCAATCCAAAAACCTCAATCATGAAGTCAATCCTCATGAAAGCCCTTCTCTTCATCGGCATTGCAAGCCTCGCAGCCGCAACCACCGCCCAAGAAAATTACGCCCAAAACCACACCACCTACACCCTCCTTCTCATGGATCCAGAAATAATTCCTAGTTATACTTTATCTAGAGTGCGCAACCGTTAACCGCGGGGCGGATTATTGAAAAATCTGAACGGGTACCCGTGGATTATTTGCGGATAATCCACCTATTATTGAAGCTATTCCCAGATTATTAATGGATATTCGCTTATTTTTGAAGCTATTCCCAGATTATCAAGCTTGAACCATATAATTATACTATTATTCATAATATTATATGAATAATTATACCTACCCGCGGTTTGGTGGATAATCCGCAAATAATCCGCGGGTTATCCGTACGGGGCGGATTATTTTAAAACCTCAATGGATAACCTGCGGAGCGGTTTGTGATTCCAATGGGTAACCCGCGGGGCGGACTATCCCCGGGTAACCGTTGGAGGCGGATTATTTATCTTCCTGGAATGATAAATGGGTCCAAAATTGATTAAATTCGAATTATTCGATCAATAAGTAACTTCATATTCTTCAATTCTTTAAAATTGGAACTAAAACTGTTAATTTCAAATTGAACTTTTTTTTAACTATTATATATTATGTGAAAAAATAACTTTATTGTGTATAAAATATAATTCTTGTTAGACAATAGTAAAATGAATAAATTAAGTGAAAATTATATTTGAAAAATCGGAACGTAATTAATAGATTGTAATCATAGTTCGAAATAGCTTTTGTTCGTTTCGGACTAGTATGAGTTTGTTTTTTTGATATTTGTCTATCAAATATGTTTGTATGGTGCCCTTCCCATACAAATTTAAGATGCTTTCAGGAAGGATTCGAAAGTTCGTATAGGAAGTATTTTAAAGTCCCTTGGGGACGACGAAGGCGACGAATTGAAGCCGCAGGACTTCATCCTTGACCTCGACTGCCAAGTCAGTAACACCACCACCCAACCGGCCGAACTCACCCTCACCTGTGTCCTTGAAAGCGAAAGGAAACTGCCCCGACACACCTACGACCCCACTCACCTCCGCATCGTGGGCAACCTGAGGAGGACATTCGGCGCGTGGGAAGCGAAGGGTATTTTGGGGACAGGAGTGGAAGACCGATCCGATACAAGGAGTAGCGAGCATCTCTAGTTATTTCTTACTAGGCTGTCATTCATAATTGATGCACAAAACCGCGCAGAGCTATAGAATCAAATATCTTGAAAACAATAAATATGAAATCCCAATTCTGGAATAATTTTGCAACATAATATGTGAACGTATGAAAAGATATGCGAACTAGAATCAAAGATCCAATGACAAGTCAAAGATACAAGCCATATCGTGAGTTTGACTCCATTTGGAACGGTATACTATGCATGTGATTGCAATGTTTTTGAAAATGCTTGTTTAACAGGTCTGCGCAGCCAACCCCTATCATCAAAACCACCGGGAAAATGAAAAATGCAAGGGATATATCTGAGGTGGATGAAGACCTAATAGATCTTGAAGATATGAAATTTACCTGTTTATTCAAATGTATTTGTTTATCTGAAAGGATCAAGAGATTTGAATGTGTGGAAGATTCAAGACTCATCACTTACCAATACCCATCCATCATTGTGTAACATGAAATATAGGTTTAGAAACAACGGAATACTGACACATACGACCATAGACTGAAGAGAATTGGGCATCCCGTCCGCTCTGCCATACACAAG
>NGKH01000001.1:2164767-2216750 GCA_002162575.1 Sclerotinia glacialis | reverse complement strand
ACACAAGCTTCAGATCGGTGGATTAGTAGTTGGGTGGGTGACCACCAGCGAATCCCCACTATTGTATGTCTTTTGAAGTAATTTTGCACTTTTTACCTTTTCAGGGGAAAGCGAGTATCTATTCCACGAGCTTTGTTTTGTTCACCACAAACAAGACTTTCTTGTTTTAGATGAAGCTCACTAATGAAGAAGCAGGTCGCACATATATACCAGAAGATGGTGATGGGGAAAGCAAAATCTTTGTTGGACAAGCTAGATGATTGAAATGGAATATGAACAGTGACTACCTACTGATACCTATGAAGAGGAGAAATCTTGTCCGCAACTACGCAGCCATAATAATATCCTACCCTCCACGAATCCCACTTCTCCTTCCCCATAATCCATATCCCAAGCAGACAAACACACCATGACCAAACCTATCAAAGCCAATCCAACAGCCATCCCTACCAAAGGCAGTACATCAGTCAAAACCGAAGTAATCCCCCTACGCTTGGTTGATTGTCTTAAAGAGTTTGACCTGACTTGACTTGAATGCAATGCATAACGTTATGTGTTGATGTTGGGTGAGATGTCGTTAAGCCGATGGAGGGGATGGAATACTGGAGTATAGTTCCGTTCCGTACATTACCACACTAGTAGATAATAGTATGGCACCACTCGACTCCCTCTTTCTCCCTTAGATACAAATAAACATATAAGCAGAAAAACAGCTAGAACCTGAATAAAAAAGAGAAATGAAACAAGGGAGGGGATGAATATTTGCAATAATTTTTCTTCAGATAATCCATATTTCCCCATACTTGGACGTTGGAATACAAGATCAATCGTCCGGCATCAACAAGGTGAAGGGCTCGGTATATCCAGGTGGACATTACCCGGCGGGTTGGCTTCTACTTACGGAAGAGACGAAAGTGCTTGCATCATGACCTTGGCAGAGTTTTGGATTCTCTAGAGATCAGTAAAAATCATGGTATGATCATGAATTTTTGGCTTGACTTATGATGAAAGAGATATATCCATACCAGCCGTGGCCGAGAACGGCAAGAAAAAGCCGAGATGGTTTTGTAAAACAAGGCTCTGAGTCTGGAGTGAAATTTGGATGTTAAATGCTGAATATTTATGCACGCTAATCACATGTACTGTCGTACCACAGTTCCTCTCCCATTCCCTCGTTCCAAAACTCGGCTCCAAATATCCCTGATTTTTCTTTCGGGTTTCAACTACGCCGCCGTACACTTTTCTTCATCCATCATTCAACCGTGAGTTTACCAGTAGGGGGGTCTCAAGCCAGCAAAATTCGACGTTACTGAGGAATTATCCCCGCCATCATCCTTTTTTCTTTGGCCTGTTAACTATTTCCACAGGCAATGTTAGCATCAACCATATTCAACCTCGATCAAGAAAGAGATAGCTTACTTCTAGCTGCACATGGCGGTGCAGGTGAACCAACCAATCTACATAGCTCTGTGCCTCATTATTTCTATCTTCCACCAATAGTCTGGCAAATTCGTATTCTGCACCATCGAGACCTTGTCTCGCAAGCTGAATCGTCAAAGCTTTTGCTCCACGCATCGTTTTCAAATATTCTAGTATGTTTCGTACTTGAGCGCTGAGATGAGTTTGAAGCACAGGTAAAGATGAAAGATATGGATCCAGTGCCTTGAGGTTATCTTTGTCTTCGCCAAATAGATCAATGATGAGGTTAGGTGAAGTTTGGCCGTGCATCCAGAGGTAGCAATTCTGTCCATTGTCCACGAGATATACCCCACCTTCTTCGACTCTAGCAAAAGAGGCTCGCACCGAGGGTGGCATCCTCAGATGACCATCTTCATTTGCAAACCCATCCTCAGGGGCAAGATTATGAATTGGGATCATGCGAGGATAGAGGTACAGGGAAAGTTCTAGAGCGCCCATGCTTTTGATCATACGCGCGTCATGAACTCGACGATCGGAAGGTTCTTGTCCTCCTTTGAAAGCCCGAGATTTGATAAGACCAAGAATGTACATACTGAATTCTTTGAGGTGCTCTGGTAGAACTAATTGACCTGGAGGATGAGATCCAGAGAAATTCTTACGATATCCGGCCAAAATATCGACGTTCTTTTCTGACAAGGCGCCTCGAATTTCTTTCAATGTATGTGCCAACATTTTTGATGCAGCCTCCTTTGCAATCAACGAGTAAATGGCATCTTGATCCACAAAGTTCATGCACTCCTTAGGTTGATCGCTTACGCTAGCAATAATGTTCGAGCATCTTACCCTTCGCTCACCACTGGCCGTAGTGTAAAGTAAGGCACTTTGGAAGTGAGCATCCAACTTGGAATCCAGTTTTCCGTCATAGCTAAATAAGACCCCCATGGCCTTATCCGAATCGATAACACCAAATTCAATATCAGCTCCAAAGGTATGTTGTATGAAATTGCCATGGTATGAAGATATCTGCAAACCATTTGAACATCGGACCTTCATCAGCGCTTGATATCCAGTCTCTCGTGTAACAGAGCGCACAACTTCATGTGATAATTTCTCGTTATCTCGTGGAGAGACGAAGTTAGGATAGTAAAATGTTTCTCCACCAGTAGCAGCAGCGACGTGACCTATTGAAAATGTTAGTCACTTCTAGTAATTAGCATGCAAGTTTGCCTTTGTTTTACCTATTGTTGCAATGTCAAGATATCCGCCACCGGGAGCAGCAAGGAACAAGTCAATACCAACTCCGGTCGCAACCATCTTATCTGCTGCTTTCCTCCAACCTGGATGCTCAGTAGTGAATAGCTTTTTGTCTTGCTCTCCGCCATGCTGTTTTCCGTCATCACGGAGGAATAACCTGCCAGGCCCCCAGGTTGGAAGAGCTGACAAAGAGCACACAATCTTTCCTCCCGTCTTTTCAAGAGCTGCCATAGCTGCATTGATAGTAGGAAGTAATGCTGGCTCAGGGTTTTTGATCTGAGAAAACAATTGTGGGAGTTGACTTAACAAAGAAGTAATGTTGGACTTCGCTTCATAAGGATCCACGAAAAGACCATCACTAAGGGGGACAAACGGATCCTCAATATCCGGCATAATTAACATTTGCGCTTGTTCCAGTGCAGGATTCATGTTATAAAAGTGGATGTCCTTGTCAAAAGTCACGAATCCGACTTTAGATCCTTCGGGAATTCTGCGTTTCGAAGACCCATCCTCTTCAGTCGAATCATCGACTCCGTACAGAGCTGCTAGAATACCTTCACAGAACGCTTCCAAGAACCCTTTGTTTAGCGCTTCTTGACCTACATCAATCAAGAAAATCCATCTCAAACCTACAGGCTCTTGTGACCAGTATTCTTTTGGAACCAAAAATTCCACAGTACCTCGCATCAACTCAGGCCTTTGCTCCCGATCAACTCTAGCGCCTTGTGGTGTAGTCGCGCAGAAGTATTCAGCAGGCACATCGTTCGCATAGTTGCACATATTGCATACAAACTTGTTACCTCCGGACCGGAATACCATAAAGGGGTTTATGTAGGCACGGCATCTGTGACATCTAGGAGGACCCGTTTCTCCAAAGTCCAGAACTGGTATTTCGAGTTCACCCGGCTGCAACGGGGCTAATGGTTGCAAAAGAAGACCGAGGGGCAACCCAGTCGAATGTAATGCATCAGCCGTGGATGGGATATTGTTCATCGTTAAACGTGCAAACTTTGGTGAAGCATTTCCTTGATCGTATGCAACAAATGGCACTGTAGCTGGAGGTGGAAGGTGGTGCTCAAAGGTTGGGTATACGTTCTTGAGGTAATATTGCGCTATCGCATCTCTTGATCGAGGTACACTGGGAATTTGATCTGGGTCTACTCGGCCTTGCGCCGAAGTCTGCACATTAGCAAAGGCATCCCCAGGTCCATTTCTCGCAGCAAATTCGGCAGGCGTGGCGGGGTTCGCGGGGTTAAATGGCGCATTCACAGGGGCAGGAAACTGTGACATTTGAGGTGTTATTGGCGAATTTAGGAACTGACCACCTGAAGATGGTATTAAAGAAGGATCAGCATTGAGATAAGCTGAAGGAGGAATGACGCCCTGCGGTATTCCATTAAATGCTTGTGAAGAGCCTTGAGCTTCTACAACATGATATGCGTGTCTATCCTTCTTCTTTTTCCTTGGAGCTGGTTGTTGATTCGATATCTGTAGATTTTCCATGCCGAGATCATTTGGATCCATAGGATTTCCCTGATCTTGATATACAGGCTGTCCACCATAAGATGGCTGCTGTTGCTATAAATAATGGTCAGTCCATGTAAAAAAGGTGAATCCATTCTCAAAAGTCTTGTAAATAGAACAGATTGCCTTACGAAAGGAGGTTGCGCCATATTGTCTGTCGAAGATTCGAGCAGCTGTGAAATATTACAAGATTATAAGGATGCGAAGTAGTAGAGAGTGCGCGACTACATAGGATATTAACAGGAATAA
This sequence comes from Sclerotinia glacialis, assembly GCA_002162575.1. Taxonomy (NCBI): domain Eukaryota; kingdom Fungi; phylum Ascomycota; class Leotiomycetes; order Helotiales; family Sclerotiniaceae; genus Sclerotinia; species Sclerotinia glacialis. The sequence goes on along the minus strand of NGKH01000001.1, from coordinate 2,212,304 downwards.
CTGGCGAAAAACATTGAATATAAGCCAAGGTTATTGACTGAATGGAATTGAAGATATAAATTCCGTCCCACCACCACTCCTTAAGGCTACCTTGCCTCATGTCCTAGAACCAGGCCTGAACCTTAAAATTTTAGCGTGTTATAATATTATTGGGCGTTCGGTCGCGGCTACAGCCTTTCCAAGATAGCCTTGTATTCTTTATTAAGTACCAACCAGAATACATAATTTCATTCCATTTGATAATTGTCACAGAATGCAATAACAATGTTTACCTTTTGTTCCTTACAGGGAGCGCAATCCGAATCGTCGGCGTCGCAATCATTACTTGAGCTTGATGGAGGAGTTAAGGTGCTGATTGATGTAGGATGGGATGAAACTTTCGATGTGGAAAAGTTAAGGGAACTGGAGAAACAAATCCCGACGCTCTCACTTATACTACTCACTCATGCCACCGTTCCTCATATCGCGGCTTATGCACATTGCTGCAAGCACTTTCCTCTCTTCACTCGAATACCTGTTTATGCGACACATCCTGTCACCGCGCTTGGAAGGACTCTCTTGCAAGATTTATACAGCTCTACACCATTAGCATCAACCGTTATCCCTACGACGTCTTCTTTCCTTCTTCAACCTCCGACAAAAGAAGAGATTAATTACTATTTCTCGCTCATTCGTCCTTTGAAATATTCACAGCCCCATCAACCACTTAATGGAGTAACAATCACAGCCTACAATGCGGGACATAGTTTAGGAGGCACAATATGGCACATTCAACACGGGCTCGAGTCTATAGTATATGCAGTGGATTGGAATCAAGCTCGTGAGAATGTTTTGGCTGGTGCGGCTTGGTTGGGCGGGGCGGGAGCGGGAGGTGCTGAAGTTATCGAGCAATTACGAAAACCGACCGCATTAATATGTAGTAGCAAAGGTGGAGAACGAGTGGCCTTGCCTGGAGGAAGAGCCAAGAGAGATGAACTTCTACTCGATATGATTAAATCATCGATTAAAAGAGGAGGCATTGTCCTTATACCCACAGATTCTGGAGCGCGAATGATGGAACTAGCGTATCTCTTAGAGCATGCTTGGAGAACTGGAAACCAGGAAGAAGAAAGCCCATTCAGGTCCGCGAAACCTTACCTAGCAGTCAGTACAAGTGAAATGACGATGAGATATACAAGGAGTATGTTTGAATGGATGGACGAAGCTATTATTCGAGAGTTTGAAGCCCAGCCTGGCCATGAGGAACAGCAAACTGGACAACAAAGGAGACACGCATCCTCAGATGAACCAAAACAAAATGCTGGCCCATTCGAGTTTAAACATCTTCGACTACTAGGGCGAAAGGGCCAAATCGACCGAATGTTAAATGAGACGGACAATTTAGGAAGATCAGTAGGGAAAGTGATTCTTGCCAGTGACACTTCTATCGAATGGGGATTTTCGAAAGAAGTACTACGAAAAATCGCGGACGATGACAAAAATCTTCTGATTTTGACAGAAAAGTTGAACAGGATTGAAGGAGTTACAGGATTGGGAAGGACTCTGTGGTCATGGTGGGAAGAACGACGCAATGGGGTGGCTTCGGAACCAAGCTCAAATGGAGGAAATTTAGAACAAGTCTACGGTGGAGGAAGAGACCTTGAAATCACAGAACCTAAACGTATCCCGTTGGAGGGCAATGATCTGACTGTTTACCAACAGTGGTTGGCGACACAACGTCAGTTGCAGAACACTCTTCAACCAGGTGGTGCTACAGCTCTTGAGGCTTCTGCCGATATTGTTGATGATGCTTCATCGGATTCATCTTCAGATTCCGATGATTCTGAGACTGAACAGCAAGGAAAAGCTCTTAACATATCTGCAACTATCGGCCAAGCGAATCGGAAAAAGATTGGCTTGAGTGATGAAGATCTTGGCATCAATATACTTCTCCGAAAGAAAGGCGTTCACGATTTTGATGTTAGAGGAAAGAAGGGTCGTGATAAGATGTTTCCTATGGCGATCAGGAGGAAGCGGAATGATGATTTTGGAGAACTGATTAGGCCCGGGGAATTTCTGAGAGCAGAAGAACGGGATGAGGTGGATGGACAGGAACCACAACGATCTGGAAAATATGACACGAAAGATACCCTCGGCAAAAAACGGAAGTGGGATGATGTTGCAGCTTCCGGGAAACGTAGAGTGACGAATGAGGGCAAGCGACAGCAGGTCGGCGGTAACGAGGATGGCTCTGCAGCAGATGTCTTGGAGGAGGATGATCTCATGGATATTGTAGAAGAAGAGATTCCTGGACCATCCAGACTGGATATCTCGGTTGAGACACTCAAGATCAATCTCCGAATTGCATTTGTCGACTTCGCTGGGCTTCACGACAAACGCAGTCTTCAGATGTTAATACCTCTAATCCAGCCTCGAAAGTTGATATTGGTCGGTGGTATGAAAGATGAGACGTTAGCACTTGCCAACGATTGCAGAAAGCTTCTTGGTGGCAGTAAAGAAAAGCTTGTCGATGTATACACGCCAGAAATCGGTGTTATCATTGACGCAAGTGTAGATACCAATGCGTGGACTGTAAGGCTTACTGACTCATTGGTTAAGCAATTGCGCTGGCAGAACGTCAAGGGGTTGGGAATTGTTACTCTCACCGGTCGATTAGAAACCACAAATATTGACACCGACTCGCATGATTCGGAAAGTGCCAATAAGAAGCAAAAGATGTTGACAGGGGAGTCAGAAGAAACTCCAATGCAAGCAGCTCTTGATTCGGCAAAAGCTGTTGTTGAAATGCCAATTTTAGATGTACTACCTTCAAATATGGCATCAGCAACAAGATCGGTTGCGCAGCCCTTGCATGTTGGTGATTTAAGGCTAACAGACCTTCGAAAAATCATGCAATCTTCTGGTCTTACTGCAGAACTTAGAGGAGAAGGTACTCTTCTTATTGATGGGTCTGTCATTGTCCGTAAAACTGGTACCGGGAGGATTGAGGTAGAAAGCTTCGGTGTGACGACGAGTTCCTTTTATGCTGTTAAGGGGAAGATTTATGAAGGCCTTGCGGTAGTGGCAGGGGGCTAAATCATCAAAATCAAAAATTCATTGGTATTTTAAAGCATTCCGAGGATAGGTGGGAAACTACAGACAGCATTTTTGTACCAATATCATGGAGATGACCTCAAGGTTAGGTTTCATCTATTATTCACAAAATTCAACAATAAACCCAAAATCATTTGTGGGTGATTCATCCTTTGAATGCTGATTAATGATTTAGTATGCTTCTGATGGGTGCAAAGAAGTTTTACCTGAATCATTGGAGGCAAGTTTGTCAATTAGTTTGTCAATTGAAAATGTTCCATGATTCACAAATGTTTTCTCCATTCACAACCTCTATTGTTTTGGTTCAAGTCCAATCTGTCGTATTTTCTCTATTTAACCATCCCGATCCTTCGCCCTAAACGCAAACAAGTTATCAACATTCTACTCACCCACAACAAAATTCTATACTCCATATCGATCATACGTTCCTCCATCAAACTACCGGAAAATAAGCTCGGCATATTTATTCTCAGCTCACCATCGTGGCGTCCTCCCAAGATTCAAGATTTGTAACTTTACCTCCACACAGCGACGTGCAAGTCATCGTAACATACAAAACACTCTGTGATCCCTTTAGCATCATTCAACAAGTTCGGCTTTTCCGTATACAAATATTCGACTTTGCGGGCGGTGAAATTTTCTACTATCAAGAACTCACAGCAGTAGCCGATACCTCAAGTGGTTGGAATAGATATCACGGTCGAGATCCAGGACCATCACCTCCACCATATCCACCTCAGCAACCTTTTCTGTCCCAACAGCGAGTCTATCAACCCATCATCGCACAAGTTCCCGTTATATATCCTTCCAGTCTAAGACCATAAATGTCCGGCGTACCACACAATACCTATCACGGTCAAGATTCCGGCCCACCTCCCCCAAACACCGGCATGGCATTCTCAATGGGTTACGCACCACCTCCCTATGGGTATCCCGACTCTTATTCTAATGCAGGCTATGGACCACCAGGTTTCGTAACTCCTCAGTATTATTTCCCCGGTACCTACCCAGCACCTCCTTCCGCCGATAAAAGCGGTATGCCCGGCGTCAACGTTCAAAACCACTTCGGTGGCACCGGTCTTCCCCCGGGCTACAACTATCTCTTCCCCACCTCCCACTGTCTCGTTCACGTATTTGTAACCGGCTCAACACCACCTTGGCAAGCAAATTCCCCGCTCTATACTCACGATGCGGTTAACCATCGAAAATTCTTTATTCCGGCTAGCATGACGGTTAAGGAAATGATGCAGCAGTTGGGTTGTAGTAATGAGGATGCGGATAAGAATGTGATGACGGAGGTTCAGGAAGTGGGGAATGGGAAGTGGACCAAGGGGATGGTTTTTAAGGGCGGGAATAAGGATAGGATGAAGATGACTTTGAAGGATTTGGGGTGGGAAACGGGGAGGAGGAGAACGGGGTTGCCGGGGCAGGGACCATTGATTTGGGTTTATATTACGGGGGATTAGGAGGCTTTTGGGGAGTTTTTGTTGGGGTTGTATGATGGTTTGGTATTTGAGATGTAGGTGGAACATGCGAATTGTTGTTGCGAATGGTTGTTGCGAATGGTTTTTATCGTTTCAAGGAGTTTACTTACAACAGAGTGTAGGGTTCCACCATCTATATGGGTTTTTTCATAAGATTTATCTAGTTTATTCGATTTTCATACGTTGGGTCTATCATATGGGAAATGAATGTTTATTGCAGGCAATGCGGGATTTCCATAGCTTTATTCACCAAATAGTTATTAGTGGTCTGGTTACAATAAGATAAATGAATTGGTTTATTTTTTTTAAAAAAATGCACATTTCTGATCTTACAATCAGGTGTCTTGGCTCTTTGACATCATTCTTCCTTCTTTGTGTCAAAGGTGGTAGGTTTTGTGTTATATTCATTAGCACTCTGCCCCTTTCTGTCTCCGCTTGTGATTCGCCAAACGGGTTGTGAATGGTTTTGTTATGAATGAGTTATGAATGGTTTTGAGTTATTGTTACCATAGCATGAGTGATACAAAATATTACCCAGATTCCAGATTCCCATCTGGCAAGGACACACATGTATACATTTATCGATTTATCAGTATAGTCTATTCCTTCTAGGTATTACAACCGAAACCATGACTTTTACCACTTTCACATTCTACAGTACCTGTCTCGTGACTCTTCTGTTATTCATCTAGATAAGAATAGAGCATAGCCGAAAGACTTTTTAGGAAGGTACACGCGAAATAGAGAGTTCAAAAGGTCAGTCAGTACAAGTAAACATTCCCACGTCGGATGATATTGGAAACATTTCCGATACTTCCATCATGAACACACAATCCGTATCGTCGTCCTATTTATTACTCCAACCTTTATCGGCTTATAGGTGAGATCTCGATGACATGACAAGCAAACATCAAGTAAATGTTTGCCAAGCAACGTATCTTCTTCACTTATCGATGGGTGAATCATGGAGCTACCTATCACCTATTGCTGCCCATCCATCACCATCTCGCGCGTTGCTCCTTTTGGAATGTCCATGCGATGATAAAAACCATTAGGTGGGGTCTAGACGTGAAATATATGCAACTTCTCATAGGAGCCACGATAAGATTATGCCGTCTTTCCAAAGAAGGTGTCCAATAGATTGTGATGAAAAGTTATCGTGCAATACGGAGTAGTCATTCATAATTGAAATACTATCGAAACTCTTAGATCTTGGCTCAGGGTATGGTAGAAATAAATCTTATATATATTGAGGGGTTCCTTCGTCTAATTCTTCGTTTACCATCTTTTCTCTTCGTTTCCTTTCCCCTCTAGGTACCTTCTTCTTCGCCGATTCTGTTGCATTTGAACATCCCATCCACCTTCACACAAATTACAATATGTCTACAGAACAAACCCCAATCTCTCTCCCATCGGTGGGTGCAAAGAAAACTACTTTGGAGCATCCTCTTGGTCCATTGACCGCTTCCGAGATCCTACAGAGTTCACAGATCCTTAAAACATTATTGCCTGCTGAGGTTACGATTCAATTCAAGTCTATTACTCTTCAAGAACCAAACAAGGCTGAATTATTTCCATTTCTCACTGCTGAGCATTCGGGATCTGCTCTCCCAAAGATCGATAGAAGAAGTTTTGTGGTCTACTATATCAAAAATACTGTGAGTTCGATCAATTGGCTTTTGCTTCATATTCACTTGCTCGGGTGGCAAATTCTTAATTTTCTCGGTGGTCGATGCTAACATGTCTTTTGCAGGATAAATTACACGAAGCCATAATCAACCTGTCTACTGGGCAAGTAGAGAGTAATGTCAGACTTGGCCCAAACGTCCACAGTAATGCCGATGGAGAAGAAATCATCGCAGTGGAATTAGTTGCCTTGGCGGATGAAGGAGTGAAGGCCGAGATCGCGAAGCTTCAATTACCAGAAGGCACCGTGGTTGTTTGTGACCCATGGATTTATGGTGAGTTTGCTTCATATTTCCAAATGGTATTTATACTGACGATTCCCAGGTTCCGATGGAATCAATGATGGTCTTTTCACCGATGATAAGCGCTTCTATCAATGTTTCCTCTACGTTCGGGATCCAAAGAATTCCAACGAAGCTGATAGCAATCATTATGCTATGCCACTCACTATTTCTCCAGTCATCAGCGCAGAGACTATGAAAGTTACACGTATCGATTTCATGCCAACTGGAGCCGATAACACAACCAAGGAGCCATCTCCATACAAAGTCCAACCTCCCAACGAATATATTCCCGAAGCACAAGATCTCCGAAAAGATCTTAAGCCATTGAATGTCATTCAACCAGAAGGTGCTTCATTCAAAGTATCCCAATTCAGCGAACAAGGACATACTGTCGCGTGGCAAAAATGGACCTTCAAGGTCGGATTCAACCAGAGAGAAGGCATGGTTCTTTACGATGTTCACTATGATGGACGCCCTCTCTTCTACAGATTATCTCTTTCAGATATGAACATTCCATATGCCGATCCTCGTAACCCGTTCCACAGAAAGGCTGCCTTTGATCTTGGCGATGCAGGTGCTGGTATCATGGCAAACAACCTCCAACTCGGATGCGATTGTCTCGGCTCAATTCATTACCTCTCCGCCGTTCTCAATGATGAAAAGGGAGAAGTTCTCGAAATGCCAAACGTAGTCTGCATTCACGAGCAAGATAACGGTATCGGATGGAAACACACCAACTACAGAACTGGTCGTGCGGCTGTCGTCCGTAACAGAGAACTCGTTCTTCAATCTATCATCACCGTCGCAAACTACGAATACATTCTCGCTTTCCAATTCAACCAAGCTGGAGAAGTCATGTATGAGGTCCGAGCCACAGGTATCCTTTCAACCCAACCTATCGACGAAGGTCTCACCGTTCCATGGGGAACCGTCGTTCACCCCGGTGTTCTCGCTTCTCACCATCAACATATCTTCTCTCTCCGCGTAGACCCCATGATTGACGGTCCCCTCAACAGCGTCGTCTATGAGGAAGCACACCCCATGCCCCGCAGCGACTTCAACCCACACGGAGTTGGCTACACCGTAGACAGCACTCCCATCACCACCTCTGGCGGATATGATCTCAACTATGACGTCAACCGCACCTTCAAGATTCAAAATTCCTCCATCAAAAACCCCATTAACGGAAAACCCGTCGCGTATAAAATCCACGTTCCCCCTTTCCAAAAAATGCTCGCAGATAAAGATTCCTTCCATTTCAAACGTGCCGAATTCGCTGATCACAATATCTACGTTACTTCCTACCGCGAAAACGAACTCTACGCCGGAGGCAAATACACAAATCAATCTCGAGGTGGAACCGGTGTACGTTCTTTCGCGGCTCGACAGGATAATGTACAAGATGATGATATTGTCGTTTGGGTTCAATTTGGTATTAACCACGTACCGAGAATTGAAGATTTCCCAGTCATGCCGGTTGAGATTATCAAGGTGGCCTTGAAACCGGTGAATTTCTTTACGAAGAATCCCGCCCTTGATGTACCTCCTTCAGAGCAAAGTTTTAATAAGAGTGTGTTGGCAAAGGATAGTGCTGCGCAACATCATCAGGAAACTGGGGCTGCTGTTATTGGAACAAATGGGGATGTATGTTGTGTTAAGGAGGGGAGTAAATTGTAAGCACATCAGTTTGTGATGTCACAAGCATGAAAAAGGAAGCATATGAGCGTGCGAGCATTGGGTTTGCGAGATGACATGATATGACGAAGTGGTTTCTACATATTCATCACATCACGGCGTTTGGAATCATTGGAATTTTACTCGTATCATTGTAAACAAAGGCGTTGGGTTAGGGATCATGGAAATACCAGGAGAATGGCTAGCTATCTACCGCCCATTCGCGTATCGGACGGATCTTTTTTTAGCTGAAAGTCATGTAGAAATATATACTCAGTATTGTACTCCAAAAATGTAGGGGTTTTGTGGTGGTGAGAGTGTGAGAGTGTATATGAGTAAATAAACGAGCGGGTAAGTAAACGAGTGAGTGTAGGTATGCGTCTATATGTGTGTGGGTGAGCGAGGAAATAAACAAGTTCTAAGAAATCATATTTACAAGTAATTCTAATAACCAAAGATCCACCCATCTAATTACCCAGCAAAACCAAATCCTATCATGTATTTCTTCGACTTATTAATCTTCTTCTAGATATAGAAATATAGAAATAGAAAGACAAATAAATAACCTTTTCTTTACTCCTCCTCTCTACTCCTCTCTACTCCTTCATCTATCTATCACTACTCTATCAGAGAGAGAAAGAGATATATATATTTGCACAACCATTAATATTCATATATACACATATATATATAAACATTATTTGATAATAATACCTATAAGTAATCAAGTATAGTATTTCTACATTTCTACATTTCCACAACTCTCCAAAAGCCAGACTCTCCTGAATTCCTATTACACGCATGTGTGTATGTATACATGTATTGCTCTGGCTTGGGCATTCCAATACCAATATTAAAGTAAAGTATCTACTTGTAGGTAGCCAATCCGATGCATCAGAATTGATTGTACATCTATCTAATCCTCTGAACCACACGCAACTTTTGTTTGCCATCCTATTGTTGCTTTTTTTGACTTTCCATGTACTCGGCACAATTCACCCTGCCGCATTTGTACCTCAGTCTCGCTCACAAATCGTACATACATATCCCATGCCACCCCGTGCCACCGATGCCATTCATCTATGCACCCATCAAATCTGTCCCACACGAACCATCCGTCCATTTTACAATTAAAAGATATACGCCCATACCCAAGCCCCATAGGCTCATATTCCGTACCATTCCATTGCAAAAGCATAAAATCATATCTCCCCTTTCCGCCCCGCCCCCCAAACCCATGCTTGATCTTACAATTCATTCAAAAATCCTCCGGATTGAGCGAACCTTGTCTGATATTCTCTGAGATCAGCCCAATTGCTCAATTCTTCTTCTTCATCAACCACACCATCGGCACTTTCACTCCTAGCACCACTCGGGCTAGCTCTCTCGAGTTTCATTAAGATATCAAGGAATTTGCCTAGATACTCCTCCGTACGTAATGCGAAAGGTCCTTTGCGGTTTTGCGGAGTATCGACCAAGGTCGAAGCTATTTGGCGGATTTTGTTGACCTAGAATAACGATGATTAGTAAACCGAAAGTAAACCGAAAGTAAAAATTTTGAAAAGAGGAGAGAGATGGGTAGACGAACAAAGCTGCCACCATTTGGCTCCATATTAACTTGTTGAAGACCAGTCAGCGCCTTTAGCAAATCCTTCACAATACTCTCTCTTTCATTCATAACAATAGACTCGATCGAATCTTCTGTTACCGATTGTGGTAGCACCCCATCTAAACCAGTTGCCATAAGACCTGGAGATCCTAGATCCTCTGAACCACCCGCTTTAGCCTTAAGCTGTTCGTAGGCATCTTGAAGGTTCCAATACTTCTCCACGATATATGACCTGGTGGCTAACTGACTGGCGTAAATATTGGATTTCATAATTTCATATTGTCTTTTTCTTTTCTCGTCCAATGGGACTTCGCTCCAGGACTGTCCTTCAAGTCCGCCCGAACGAGCACCTGGAAAGTTTTCCAAAGGTGGATAGTAGGCTTCATCTCGTTGACCAAACTCGCCAGACTCTGAATTTGATAGAAGCATCAGCTCATTTGGTAACTGATCCAGAACGTGCTTTGCAGCATTGAGGCATTGTGAGAGTACTCTTCTTTGACGTTGATAGTCAAAAACTTGATCGATACCATACGCCACTTCCATTGTTGCAAGAGGTGTACATGTCATATAGATCCTAACGCCCATATTGAACCCGGTGATGCCTGCTACGACACCCTCGGGTTGTGATTGGATATGATCCAGAAAGATGTACTCATCATCGACTTCCACTGGTAGTGGAGGATATGGTTCATTTGGAGTTGGTGGTGGGATTAAAAGTTCACCAAAAGTGGCACCTAATTGTTGCATCGATCTGATTTCTTAGTGGAGCACTTTTGAGAGGAGGGACGAAATCACTTACCGAATACTAACGAACATAACCCAGAATAGCCTTCTGCCCATCTCCTGACGAATATAATCAATAGGTTCAGGTTGATCAACATATTGAGGGCTTTCTGCACCAAATGTAGCAGGAAGATGTCCCATAGTCGCCATCAGACCTACATTCTTGGTTCTATGCGCTCCCAACATTCTTATAATGTTCAAGGTTTCTCCAAAATACAAACGACATTGTCTCCAATTGAATGTATAGGCGCCTGACAATCCCAAGAAATAACTTGTAGCTGCATCATACACCGAAAGGTTCTTATCGAGGTATCCAGCTCCCCTAGCTTCAACTGCCACTTTATGACATCTTTCGACCAAGGTGAGGGAATTAGGGAACAGATGTTCTCGATGCTGAGCTTTTAAGTGTAGCCTAGGCTTTCTAGGAAATGATGCTACCAATATCCCAATCATGGACGCCAACAATGCAAGAAATGATGGATTTTGTAAATCTTCTCGATTTTTGAGTGCCGCTCGGAATGAAGGCTCATGCGGGAAAGGGGCAAGCGGGTGTATGTAGGTGAAGAAGTCATCAATGAAAAGCTCGAGAGTAGGGAAAGGCAATATCGATTCAGCAGAGAGAACTGCGTGTGAAGAGAATGATGCCAGAGTCGCGGCAACATTGCTTGGTGATGTCGGAGAGGAATAAGGACCACCTGTAGATTCGAGTCTTCTCTTTTTTATAGCTTCCGCATGTCGATTTGGTGGACCTCTTCGACGACTTGGTCTCTCGAATGTACATGGAATGTCTAATGCTGCACATGCTCGACACGGAGGACCAGACTCATCACACTGTCAAGAAAATTAATTGTTAGCATTTACCCCGCAATTGAAGCTTTGGAAGGAAATTCCATAATATCCACTCACCTTAACTTTTCGGATGCTGCATGAATCGCATGCCTTCCTTAATCTATTTCCCTTGGGCGCTTCCCCGATAACATTCATAGATGTTGGTGTTGTAGTTTGAACGGGTAAACCATTATGATCGCTGGTCATGCCATCATTGTATTGCGGCATTGGTGAGGGCATTTGTGGTGATTGCTGGCCTTGTGGAGTTCCCATTGATTGAGGATCATAATGAAATGACGGTGCGACAGATATGCCAAGCTGTTGCTGATGCTGATGCTGATGCTGATGTTGTTGATGTTGTTGATGTTGTTGATGTTGTTGTTGATGAATTTGTTGATTATGGGACATCAACGGATCATTTGGTGACGGAATTGATGATGGGCCGTGCAAAGGCAAGGGATTGTAGCCATTATTATTGTTATTGTGACCATTCGGTGCTGGGTAGCCGGACATCTTGCCAATAGAAATCCCTGAAAGTTTTTTTTTTGTTTGGTCGGAGAGGATGTATACCGGTGCAAATCCGGTTGAACTGGGGAAGAGTGGAAGGGAGTGGATTTTTTCTTGGTGTTTCGATCTTTTCTTTCTTTCCAACTGTATGGAGATGGAGTTTGGTTGACTTTGCTTTTCGGATCGAGGTTTAGACGTGACAATGGATGAATTTAGCACCGGCCGGTACTGTAGAGGATGGAGATTGGAGAATAGAATGGAGAAGGGAGAATGGAGAATGGAGAGAATGGAGAATGAAGAATGGAGAAGGGGATAATAAAAATGATAAATAGGTTGATCCCCTCTTTCGAAACTGCTTTTTAGATATTAGATTAGAAAATATATTCTCTCTTCCTTGTGGGATCCTAAATCAATTGAACAGCGAGCAAGTCTGTTTGAAAGGTAATTATGTACCGGTGTTTATGTACCCAGTAGGTATAAAGTACAATTGATTTGGATTTGGATTTGGGGATTTTTGGACGTTGAATATCGGGGGGATAAGGGACAAATATTTACATCTCGACAGGGTTATTCCAGATGTACACCCTTGTACATTTGAGAGAGAGCTTGACGTTTTTGGGGACGGGAGAAAGTAAAGGAACGAGAAATGGAAATCCTTGAGATGATCAATTGGGACAAGTTGGGATCGGTCGTATATGAGAGAGAGGGGATCGAGGGGGTCGAGGGGGGAGAGAGGGTCGAGGCTTGTGAATGGTTCCTGTGGGAGGACTGTGGAAATTATACTTACTGGTAGGTGTGTTGATGGCAGTGAGAGTGAGAGAGTGAGATAATGAGATAATGAGATAATGAGATAATGAGAGAATGAGAGAATGGGAGAATGGGAGGCGATCCCTGATTAGATGGTGATACAAGGGCAGTACGGAACTCTTTTTGATCTGAGGTTTTGACAGAACTTTATTATACTTTACACCATGTGGGATATTGATATTGATATTGGAGCTTGATTTCTTGGTTGAGGCTGTTTTGTACTATAGTCTGTCTATTGGTATGTGATGAAATTCATACGAGATTTGAACGTTGCTTGTACTAAATGAATGATGGGATTTGACAAGATGACCTAGTAAAAATAAGTCATTTGCCAGCGTCTTCTTTGATAAATAGCCTTCTCGTGAGTTGAACAAGATACGGAGGAGAAGCAATTAGATTTTGATATCAGTAGGTAGCTGTAGGTAGCTGCTGGGTTTGTATAGCTGTTGTAAGACTTATCATTAACCGATGGGAATCCTTCTATAGGAGCAAGTAGCGAAGTGTTTCTATAGAGGGTATCAAGCATCTGATCATACATCCGTACGTATTGAGCAGCTATCAAAGTGTCCGTTATGTTATTTTAATACTGCTTTTAATAGACTTCTTGATATCTCCCTCATACAATCTGAAAACTTACTTATATCATCATACAGAACGGTTCAAAGTCCAAACCTCTTTCAGTAAGAGATCATTGAGGACCTGACTTATGCATTAACGCACCGCCATTTCGAAGATTTTTTAGGCGGGGACGGCGGCTTCTAGAAAACCGTTAATTTGATTCTATTTCTAATCATGTATATATGTTGTGTGTATGTATGTTGTATGTATGTCGTGTGTTATGTTATGTGCATTCTTGCTCAAATAGGGTATGCATATCAGATATTCGGGGGAGAGTTCCGACAGCTAGCTACCGCAAGACTGACTTTTGGCATTGGGATTCAGAATTAGACTGATATTTGATTATGAGTTGTGAGTCGTGATTCGTGAATCGTGATCCTTCTTTGAGGTCAAAATGGGTCAGATATCTTGACCCTGGTAGAAAGTACCGAGAGCCAAAAAAGAAAAAAGAAAAAAAAAGGAGCCAGACACTGCTTAGGCAAAGCGCCTTACCGGTACTCCGATGCAGGAGACTTCTCTTGTACCCATATACATACAGTAGATTCTTCTACTGAGTAGAAGTACCACAAATTAAAAGGACCACAAATACCACCTGCATGTTGATGCTCCTTTGCGGAAATCTTTGCGTAGTAGTGCACAAATTTCATGATGCTATAGTGTGGGAGATTGAATGTCTGAGAGTACCGTGTAAGTTGTATGCGGAGCAGCTAGCCTCTATGGATCTGAGTTAATTAGTCTCTATGGATCTGAGGGGCTGTTTGTTAAACTTGTTTGGGAATTCAGAGATCTACGTAGAATTTGAAGACCGGTATGTACGGTAGAGTAGATCTATGTCCATGGAGTATAAAAATTCGATTAATTAATTTGTTCAACCTCCTTCAATTCGAGCCCTAGTCTTTTCTACAAGTCTAAAATGGGATATCTCGGTATCTGTCTTCATTCGTTGAATTAGTTCATCAATCCATTATCAAATCAAAAGTGGATGATGAAATGTTATATCGAGTGCAGTCACTTTATAGGATTGCCCTTACGTTTGCTTGCATTATCTCATACCTCATATATCATACCTCATACAATTTAGAGTTTTTCTCCGACATGCAGCTACCCAGGTAATTTCTACGGTCAGGCTGGGTGAACCAACCACGCAGACTTGCTCGATTTGCTGCAATTCAACAACACAAGTAAAGCAACCTCGACAACCACGACATCTTGACATCTAATCACCCTTTTCAACTTTTTCAACTTTTTCAACTTCTTCAACCTTTTCAACTTCCTCGACCCCCCCAACTTCATACATACATACAGCACATCAACGAATAGACTTCACCTGCCGAGTCATGAACTCTCGTCACAAATTGGCGCACAATGCCGAAACATATCCAGGTCTATATCCAGATCTATATCCAGATCTTTCATCAATAAAATCTTCATTCACAGGTTGAGCATTTCCGAAATCCCCCGTTTCATCCACCAACTACCATACCTAGCATGATGCTCTCCCGTTGACAGGTCTCCATAACTCATTTCAACAAACTTTGTCACTTGTCAGGTCTGTAACAAGCTGAAGAAACACTGGGCGTTGGATCTTTATTACCAGTTAAGGTTCGACGCTTTGCTCCATATACAGCCTGGGATATCATCTCATATATCATCAGTTTGTGAGATTGCGTTTGATCTTGACCGCTAAATGGTTCAGCGTCATGGAAGCGACTTAAAGTACGAAAAGGGACCTCCTCGCATTGTACGCTTCGCTTCTTAAGGTTTACACACTCTTTTGTTCACTATGTGATTGGGTTCCATCGTTCAACAAGGGAGAGATCACAAAGTTTAATGTACAGCTGCATAAGCTTTTCCCTGAGAGGGGTCTAAGCAACGATCTGTCCAGGTACTCAAGCACACGTTTCGACTGAGAAGAAGGGGAGCAAGATCGTATAATGGGTCTTCCCGTCCACAATAGCCTCCACTTTTGAATCATTTCAATGACATGTCTCAACTTCCAACATCACCCCGCCGCCCCGCCATTCATCCCTCTCCAGAATCCAAATATCTATCGAATCAAAAATTTCAGCTACCGCGACTACCGTACGAAGCAAATACGAGAGATTATGAAATTCATGATATTTTTAAACAGATGACGGGTGAAGGGTTATGCGGCCGTCATCAATTAATTACCCTTGTCATCCGTCACTCATAGGGCTAGAGTACTTTGAACAACCGCAAAGACAACAAGATTAATTGGGGCCTCACAGCTTTACAATGCATGCATGACAATCTACTTTCTAGAAGAATGACGGAAGCAGATATGCGGAGTAATAAAGGCACAGAGAGCAATTTTCCATTTCGATTTGATAATGCGATGCCACGACCCAGCAGATTCAAGCCAGCGTATTTGCCAGCATTATGCTAGCATTTCTCCTGAGATCAAGAGCAACGAATCTGCCAAATGCCAACGTCCACATTATTCCGACACTTCGGTGACTTCGCAACCTTCCAAATTGCATACGGTCAGGCTAAGCCTTACTTACCAGGTACTTTTTGAAGTATGGACATGATCTCGTGGGTTGAAGCCTGTAATTAACCTTGGCAGATGTGAACACTTTATAGAGATTTTCAAAGACCGGCAGATGCCTGCAAATACTGATGCCTGTCTCAACAGGGCTACAGCCACCTATGGAAATTCATACCTCACTCAACGTTGGAGTTCTCCAGGAGAGTGTTTCTATGGCAATTCGAAGTCTCGCAGCCACCCTTTATCCATGCGATCCATCGCCAAAGTATGTTTCCCACGTAAGGATTCGGGACTAGAGTAGTAGGTAATGCTCCGTAAGTTCCTGGATTCAGTTAAGGTTTCTTTCCTCGATTAATTTGCCCTGATGATCGCTGATTGTGGCCGTTAAACGGTCATACCCATGACTAGTGAGTTGCTGACCCATTGATCAGTTTTATGAAAGAAAAATAGAATGGACCCTGGACTTTGCTGACTGAGATGCCGACTAGTACTGGTTATGCTTATGTAGCTAACTAGCTCGAGTGTATGCCTGTCATGCGGCCAATGTGTCAATACCCTTTCATGACTCCACTTCTTCAAGATCAACCTTTTCGAGATTAAAACCATCTTGAAGGTTTGTTAACTTCTTCCTTTTAAGTTCACGTTTGCGGCTCCACCCTTACATTACCGCAAGTCACGTGATACTCATTCGGTCATATTATGGGGTTCTCTTTTTGGAGTAGCACCGAGATATTTCGGTCATCCCACGAATGGATCCCCCGCCTTACCAAGTCGATGCAATAGGTAAAACCCATTTGGGAATCTGAACGGCCTCCATAGCTACGTATCGGGCTTAGTCTTGCTGCAGCATGAAAGCTTTTTTCCACTTGGGTGTTTCTGTGACGACTCACCTATCGGTGAGTACTCAGTAGTCGCTGCAGAAACTTTTTACTGTCGAATTCCTCATCATATGTAAAATATCTTTTTTATTTTATTTTATTTATCTATAGATCTCGAGTTTTAGTGTAACTATCTATCTATATATATATAAATAAAAGAAATTTATTTTTTCATCCTTTTGAAGATTTTTCCGTTTTTTACTATATATTACTATGATATTAAATTATTAAAAGTCCAAGAAAGATAAAACTATTCTTCTTTAATTTTAGTTTTTAAATCCAGTTCAAAAACTTTAAATAATAAAAATTAAAGTAAATAGAATTTGAGAATGATCAAATCAAAATCAAAAGCCGTAGATGATGAGAAACTCGAGAGTTAAAAAAAAAAGCTTTATCGTGATGAAAGAAAGAACTTCATCACCTCTTGTGGCTCAGATGGCTGAGAAGAGGCTGGTACGAACTAGACCTGTTCACCCCAGGAGGGTTTAATCTTAGTTCGTCACTTCGTATGTTGAACGAGTCGGGGTATTAGAGTATTCTCATTCTTATTAAGCTCCCGGGGATATCCGACTGCCCTGTAGATTGCAGAGCCTAGGTACAGGTACCGACTGTACTGGTATCCAGGTATACGGAATCATTCTTTGCGTGTATTTATGGTCTTGTTTGGGTTTCTTTAATCTACCGGATGCATGGTACGGATATAGGTAGGTAGGTAGGTAGGTAGGTGAAGAGTTAGGTGGGAGAAGAGGTAGGTAGGTAGACTATTGTATACGGAGTATAGTATAGTATGGTACAGTATAGTATAGTTTAGTTTAGTATAGTTTAGTAAAGCCGCACAAATGACGCATAACGACACACTGCAAGTGCTCACATCTTCATGAGCCACTTCCTGGATCGAGCCAGCCTTGCCGTGAACAAAAGGGCCGTTCCGACGAGTAAATCGACGGCGGCAAATATCTGCGCATACTCGTAGTCCCCGTGTTTCCTCTGCATCAACACGCCGCCGATGGGCGGGCCCGTCAGCACGGCAAAACTCACCACCGTAAATACCATGCCCATCCTCACGCCGGCCTTGCGCAAATCCGTCGTGAGGCTGCTCAATGTCGCCGGGAACAGCCCTTGGATTCCCGCGGCAAATGTTCCGTACATTACTGCCCATGCGTATAAGCCCCCTCGAGATGAGACGCCTATCCAGCAGAAGCAGAGGATGCTGTCGATGATGGTTATGGGGATCAGGGTGTTGAGTGGGCCAAAGACGCAATCGGCGAGGTGGTTTGGGAGGATTCGTCCGATTACGCCTACGGCGTTGAGGATGATGATTATATTCATTGATTCGGCGAGAGGTAATCCTATTGCGGTTCTTGCGTATGCTCCCAGGTAATAAAAGCCAAAGTATAAACCCCAGAAATTCTATTTGCTATGCATTAGTGTGTGTCATGTTAATATCAGGACCGCGCGCTACTTACGAAAAACATCCCGGCTGCAAATAACATGTATGGAACATCTTTGAAGGATGCATAATCAATCAAAGCACCACTCTTCCTTGGAGGAACCCTTTGTCGAATCCCCATATTACACACTCCAAGACACACCAACTGAATGAGACCCAAAGATCTCATGGTCCATCCATATCCAATCCGGGGTAACAACTGCTGCACCATGATAGGAAAAATGACACCACCGGTGGCGCTGCCCGCCGCCGCAATCCCAATGACCAAACTCTTCTTGGTACTAAAATACGTACTTAAGGTTGCCAGGGCCGGACAAAATAAACAGCCATTCCCGAGACCCATGCAGATTCCCTGGGCGAGAAATACTTGCCAGTAGGTCGTCGAGATGGAGGTCATGAAGATTCCTACAAGACCGATGATGGTACCGATGAGGAATACGCTGCGGAAATATCCCGCGTCGGTGAGGCGCCCGGTGAATGTTCCTACGAAGAAGAGGAGGAAGATTTGCATGGAGCCGATCCAGGATATGTCGCTGGCGGGACGCTGGAGCGTGCTTACGTAGTAGGTTTGGAAGACGCCGAAGGAGTTTATGAATCCCCTAGATATTTGTTGGGTGGGTGAGCTGAGGAAGGTGTGTCTGGACGTTGGGGTTTGGGGAAGGGGAAGGGGAAGAGGAATTGGGGAGGGTCACTAACCATGTATTCATGATGACGAGATGGCTGAGGATCACTGGATGTCATGAAGTCAGTGATGTCCCGAAGATTTCTTGCAGCGGACCCGAATTATCCTTTGAGGAATCTGCTTCAATCCATTCTATATAATCTATACGTGTTTTGGTTTTTGGTTTTGGTTTTAATTTTGTCTTTCTTTGTCATTTCCTATCTTTTCTTCTTCTTGCATCCATATTCACATCTGCACTCGCACTTGCACTTACAAGTCTGTGGAATATTTAAGTACTCCCACCTAAAGCACATTGAATCCTAGCCTCTCATAACTACTGGCACTTCCTCTCCATTCTCACCCTATCACTCTTACTCTCCAAAATCTCTTCACTCCTCAATACTCGCTGGCAAAAAAAAGACCCCCCCTCCCCAAGATAAGTAAAGAAATCACAAAAACACACCTTGTATCCAAGCCCGCATTCCCCCATCAGGAGGCGGCCCTAACGCCCTCCAACTCGCGGTCGTCGCTTGAGTTCCATTGGTTCGTGTTCTGTGCGCGAAAGTTTCTTCAACTGAGGTTTCTTTTTCTTCATCGCCGGTTGTTAGGTCCGGATCTGGATTTGCATATGGATCTGTATCGGAGAGGTCTGGAGAGATTTCCATGGCTATGTGGCTTGAGGAGGCGGAGATGGAGATACTGGGGGTGGCATTGGAGGTTTGAGTGCGAGAATGGGAATGGGGATGGGAATGGGAATTAGAATTGGATGTCGACATTTTGATCTGTACACCAATGAGTCGTATGTATGTATGTATGTATGTATGTATGTATGGAAGGCCTTATACTATATCCCCAAATCCCAATTCAAGTCCAAAACCAAGGTCGAGGAAGAGAGCGAGGGAGAGAAAGAGACGTGATTCTTTTTACATAGATATACGAAATATACAGAATAAAAAAATATACACAAAATATATACAAGAAGTTCCAAATCATCTCAAAGTGAGGAGTCATCGATAGGTAGATAAAATAAGTGGAACCTCTGCTCCGAGGAAATCTGAAGGGAAAAAAAAAGTTATTCGTATTGGAAAATTTATGTATGGCTGGCTATGTATGTGTGGAATTGGAGCTCGGACGATGGGAATATGGGGTTATGACTCGAGCTTGATTTTAGGATGAGCTGTATGGATGGGGATAGATAATTGAGCGGTTTGAAAGAGAATGGTAGAGAGAGATATGTTGAGATATATAGATGGTGGGAACGAGATATTCTGGAAGGTTTCATTCCATTGTGAAAATCATATGAATGCAGAGGATAGTATGTATTGGATGGAATTAGATGGAGTTAATTCTCAGCTACTCGAGTAACCTCCAATACATATATGAATGATACTCCGTATATGATGACAAATGATAACCCAAAATGCGGGGTTGAAACCCCGCCATCAATGTTTACCTAGTAGGTTATTCGAAGAATAGTTCCATACCGGTATCGATCATCACTACAGATGTGTATATATGCAGATGCCTTTTTTTCACAAGCTATAGAGTATATATGGTGGGCCTGCCTGTTGAAACTTTCAATTCCTATTTCGATACATCAACTATTGTATGAAGCAGACTAATACCCGTACTATAGATGAAGTATTAGAAACAAGCAGAAAGCAGAACTGTGACGTTAAAATCAAATCAAAGCTCGCTTCTCTCCATGCGAGCGGGCAGGCAAGACGGCAGGGTGCCGGGGTGTTGCGATATGTGGGATGCATGGGAAGCGCATGGAAGAGAAAATGGAACGGGTGCCGATGTCGCTGGATGGGGGTGCATCATTGCATGAGCCTTGAGGTAGGTTTCACGGAGTAGGCTGGTGAGTTGGTGCGTAAAAGGGGAGGTTTGCCGAGTTGGCATTTGGGATGATGGGATCCAAGTTCATCTGGGATTATGGTTTATGGGGACTCGGGAGTCCGTCCCGGGGCTCGTGGCGAGAATGGCACGGGGAATAATGAGATTTTTAAATCATGAAATTAACCTTTACCATCCGCCTGGCATCAGGGTATGTAAATCTCACATTGATGATTGGACGGAGTACGAGAGTAGAAGAAAAATCTTCTTGCCGAGCAGAAAGATTCTGATAATTTCCGAAAAGGATTCTGATTTTAATCATATTTTTAGTCGAGGTAGATACCTATGTATAATGAAACGTACGTAAGCTATTGTCTAGACTCGCGAGCATGCGTGAGTGGAAAGGTTAAACTTAATTTCTATATCTCTTTCAATTCGGATATGCAATGATGCTTTTGCTACAATATTACCTAATTATTGTCTATGGATTGGCCTTCTAGTAGAGGTTCCTTGCTCGGTAAAATGTGGCGTTTTTGAGAATTGGATTACGGTTGCTGAGTGGGTGAGTGGACAGGTAGGTAATTTGAGTTCATGTTAGTGAAGAGGATATGATAATGACCCGCTATGGAAAATGATTTCGAGTAGAAGAGGAGATGATGGTGCTTTGATAAGAAGTAGCGATGGTTCTGGGGGAGAAGAGACCATGGGATGAGATGATGTTGTTGAAACAGAAGTATGTTGTCAGATCTAGATCTGGTATGATGCTAAGTAGATCTCTGCTCATATTTCAGTCTATCTAATGCCTGATCATTCAACTCAATTCTCGCTAATTTATATTCATGGAAGAATCGGAACAATTCCAGGTATATGTATACCATGTCCGTCTCAATCCTCCAAAAGTCAAATGTCATAAAACACCAATCGTTGCAGCCCCATCCTAATCCCAGCCCTTCAAATATAAACCCTCCCTCCCGCAACCTCACCATGTCGTCCTTAGATTCAAACCCTGAATGCTTTACATCAGCACTTCCTTCCATCTCCACCATTTCCTTCGCAGCACCCTTCAGACCCCAACTTCGTTTTAGTCATTTCCTTATCAAGAGGTAGTGAGCCCATCGAAGGATCTTTTGGCAAAGCCTCCAATTAAAGATTGTACGTTGTGACGACCAGGTCCAGAGCTGAGAGAGAAAGCGGTGTTACGAGCGACGCCGTTGCTCATGAATGCCGATAATGACGCTTATTAAGGTTATGAGAGCTGCGATGCTGCATGATAATACAATGTTACTGGAATTGCATTGGTAGATGTTTTTTGATCTCCTATAGGTCACGTCGATGAAACTTGGTTTCCGGTTGGGCGACTATTACCATCGGCGTCTGGAATTGGGAAAATGTTTACCCTATATCTTGATTTTGCTCATCGGCGTGCTTGACATCCAATGTAAAGTGGAAAGGGTAGTGTCAAAGTAAATTTGAGCGTTGATCATAGATAATGGCTAGGACTTTGATATTTTTGGAAATTACTCAAGTTAATTGAGTTACACTAAGCATGCTAAGTGTGATATTTAGGTGAAGATCCTCGATTACCCGATCCAAAGTCAGATGAAGTGAAGTTTGGCAAATAGCTTGCCGGTAGCATTCCATAGTCGATTGTCCTGTACAAATCATGGTGAGTTAGACCATAAAAATGGCACTGGCACGATTCCAGGGCGTCTATTATTAGGACAGGCTCAAGCCCTATGGCTTAAAACCGGTGGCTACTTGACTGCCATTTTCGACATCGAGCTCTACTTCCTGAGACGTGTTGTCTAGTGAGCATTCAAAGATGTGACGTGAGATCTGCACCCATGATTCTATCTTTGATCCGAACTAGCTCAAAGAGTTATTCAAAGAGGATGGTAGTGGCCAAGGCTCACTTGATCGGAGAATGAGTTTAAATCGTTGATAAGTGGTGGAAATCCCAGAAAACATAAGCATCTAAAGATCTATTTCAATAGGCAATGACCTGTTCCTAAAATATTATCTAGGAATTGAAGTACATAAGGCGTTATTGTAATAGAAGGAAGCGAGGCGGGGTAATTGTTGAAAAACCGTTTCTGGGCAGCTATGATTCTGAACATGTTATGACAGGACCCCAAATTTAACTAGTATGATGAATTTCCGGCCGGTAGAAGAATATGAGGAAGAGCACCATACTTTCAGCCGCACATGCTGTGAGTGTGAAGAGCTCGGCTGTCGGCCGGCCGTCGTTTTGAAACCTTAGATAGCAGAATCCTTCCGAGCTCCAGTTTAGAGTTGGAACTTGTGTAGGTTGGGTTTCAATAGAATTGCATGAAATCACAGATAAAGTGGCCGATGGTGCAGCAGCTGCTAGAGCCATCAGCCTGACAAAGAAAAAGGCATTACTGCCGAGGGTTTTGGGCGATTTACTGCCAGGAGAACAACGTTGAGAGCACGGCCAATATGGTATGACCAAGTAATTCAACATTGAAAAAACCAGTGTATCGACTTTAATGCAAAGAGGTCATCAAGCCCGTTAAGCGCGAAGGAATTTCGATTGAGCAATGTCAATAAATGCTAATCATGAGCTACTCTATAGCGGGTGCAAATAATGGGGAAATGACATAGGCAAACACAGTGCCAAATCTGATAATCCATTGCCGTCGTGATGGCAGCTATGGTCGTATCAAGGGCGATAAAATCAAAGCGATGTCCAATGGCAAGAGCACACCCACACAAAACAAGTACCATCATAAAGTAGAGAGATTGCCGTACAATTCCCCATTTACTTACCGGCGTGAATTATGGATGATGCGGGAAATTCATGGATGAGAAGGCATTTCAACATCAAGAGAAGAGGGGCGCTATGAGTCTTGGCTGTCAATTGAACTTTGCGATTTTCCCACGGGTACCTTCCTCTTGAGAATGTGCTTATGCTTTCGTGTCCTTGGACCGTTCTAGGCTGGTTGTCATGACTGCTTGCCATCATGTGTTTGGTATAAGGTAGGATGAATCCTACTGTGTATATAAGAGTCCGAACATTAAAACAGAGATGAGTGACCGAGTTAAAACGGTATGTTGAGATCCTTCGTAAAGAATTTCACAATCATCCAAAAAACAAGACGTTGAGTTAAGATACAAAGATTGAAATGATGGTGTAAAAAAGATGATTAAACATTTTGAAGGTTGATTCATGATGCTTTACAAAAGATTTGGGCGCTAACCAGCTATCGATTGACATATCATAATTTATGGTAGAACAGATCAAGCCTTATTGAACATTCAAAATTTGAAGAACAAGAACGATGAATTATTATCAACGTCATCCAATTTAGTAAATATGAATAGAAATTTGATAAAATAAACCTGGAGAATAAAAGGGAAGATAGATAATGGAGAGGCGAAGAGAAACTGTGGTGGAGGCTCATAGCCTGAGGCAACAAAATGATATAATTTGTTCGCTTACTAGCGCCCACACACTTGCTTGAATTCTAACTTAACATTTTTCGAACTTCTAAAGTCTCACCAAAGACATCGACAATCACGGCACTCTTTCAACGACAAGATGCCTACCCATTTGAGCAAAACCCGCAAGCAGTACGTTTTATTCCTCGAAATCGCAATTTCTACCGATCAAATCACAAACCGATTGAGCGCGCGCGCCCAGATCAATTCCCCACGAAGTTTTTGTTGATGGTGTATTGCACGGAAGATTGGAAAGAATTGAAGCTGACAAGATTTTTCTCTGCATAGCCGCGGTCATGTTTCCGCCGGTAAAGGTCGTGTAGGAAAGCACCGCAAGCATC
The DNA here is from genome assembly GCA_002162575.1 of Sclerotinia glacialis. NCBI lineage: Eukaryota > Fungi > Ascomycota > Leotiomycetes > Helotiales > Sclerotiniaceae > Sclerotinia > Sclerotinia glacialis. The sequence goes on along the minus strand of NGKH01000001.1, from coordinate 2,187,794 downwards.
CAGGTGGTCGTGGTCTTGCTGGTGGTCAACATCACCACCGAACCAACATGGATAAGTACCATCCAGGTTACTTCGGAAAGGTCGGTATGAGATACTTCCACAAGCAAGGCAACCACTTCTGGAAGCCAGTTGTCAACCTTGATAAGGTACGTTCAGTCTCTAGATAATTTTTTTGGGCATTTGGAGATGAAGAGGAATTTAGAGACGGAATCTGGCATTAAAAGATATTTGCTAATTATCTCCTTCAGCTTTGGTCCCTCGTCCCAGCCGAGAAGCGTGATGAATATCTCTCCGGCTCCAAGAAAGACACCGTCCCCGTCCTAGATCTCCTCTCACTCGGCTACTCGAAAGTTCTCGGCAAGGGTAGAATCCCAGAAATTCCATTGGTTGTGCGCGCAAGATGGTTCAGCAAGGAGGCAGAGAGAAAGATTACTGAGGCAGGTGGTGTTGTTGAATTGGTTGCATAAATGGGAAATTTCATAGCGAATGGATTATAGGCTTTTCTCATATACCATGAATGGCTCTACAACGGCGGCTATGGGAGTTCTTTGTGAAAATGAAAGGAATTGAAACGATTTATTCGGTGCCTGTGAATGAAATTTCATTATGAGTGCTAAATAGTATCTCAGGAGCTAGCATGCAAGTTATCCACAACCACACAATACGTACGAATATATACACAATGAATGTTCCTACTACATTCTTTACCGTACGCCACACAACACCAAAAGCGCTAGTACATCATTCATTGAGCTGGAATCATACTTAATTCGTCCTCATCATAATCTTCGTCCTTGAAGTTATGTCGTGTTTCCTCTAAAAGGAACGGGTGATTCAAAGCATCCTCCGCACTGATACGCTTGTGTGGATTGAGTTCCAAACAGCGCTCCAAGAACTCTACAGCCAACTTCTCTTCCTTAGTCAATGACTGCTCCACCCCATCTGGCGTCCCTCCATCATTCCTACATGTTGACCATAAAATGATTTTCTCGAGTGTGAATCCAATCTGACCAATAGTAGGAATGTTTGTCTCGAAAATCGTTCCATGTAGATACGCGCAACTTTTCATTCTCTTGGCCCCGAATATGGTGGCAATCTCAATCATCGCCTCAACATCATCCGCTGAATTGAAGAACGGGAAGCGTTTTGAAAGTATAGTCAAAAGTATGACCCCAGCAGACCATATGTCGATTTTCGTTCTTTGCTCTTGACATTTAAGAAGCACTTCAGGAGCTCGAAATCCACGCGTTCCAGCTCGATTTGCACGCCTCGATGGTCGACTGTCATGTTTTGGATAGCCGGCCGATGGCAAATTTTGAATGGCCACACTATGCTCCAACTTCCTCTTGCGTACGTCATAGTCTCTTGTACACAAACATGATTTGTAATCCTCTTCTTCTCTTTCTGCCAACCCGAAGTCCACAAGTACACCCCTTTTTCTCTCCGGTTCGTAGAGGAAATTCGTTGGTTTGATGTCTCGATGAAGAATGCCCTGGGCATGAACTGCTTTTAGAGCGGTGAAGAGTGACCGGAAGTATACCTGCATATCTGAGACCTTCATCTTCCTAAAATATTCCCTGAAATCCGTATGTCTGAAATAAGGCAAGACAGCAACGACTTGATCGGTATGCCTGAAAGCTGTAATGAGCGGGCAGACAGAATCGCAGCCTCGAAGATCGTTAAGAAGTTCGAGCTCGTTGAGGATTCGGGTTGGACTGCTGGTAACATATATCTTCTTTATAGCAACATATTTCCGCCTACGGCGCTGTTGATTGTATTCGTCCAGAACTTCTCGAATTCCACCAGTTCTCTTCTTGACAGGTGGTGATGCCCATGTGGAATGCTCTTTCTCTTCAATATCCCAATCATTGTCGTAATGTTCATATAAGAGATCCTCGGCTTTGTAAACCGTAGAAAATGTCCCTGGTTCACATTAGTGAATATATCATGACATAAAAGGTGCTTTGATTACCTTCTCCAATGCGCTTTATCAGCCGAAATCGATCCTTTATGCCCTTGAAAGTTGCTTCGAATTTGGCAATATCCTCTGCAGTGGTAGCATCAATAGCATCATCACTTCCGTCGGAGTCATCCGAATACCTTTCTTCTTGCACATAATCATCCTCGGATCTAGATTCCTCATTCTCAGTACCCTCTTCCTCCATTGACTCTTCCTGTTTCATTCCATCGTCGTGAATCTGGAAAGTGTTTCTGACATTTCCCTGGCGTTGACGGGCTGTTGCCATTCTGTTGTAAAGATTGAATACGATGGTCAGTAGATGAAATGAAATTCTTATGGATGCATCACAGAATCAAAGTCGAAATCTCAATTGGATTTGTTTAATCTAATTATGGTTTGCGGTCTGCGATTTTTGGCGGGGTCTATTATTGACGCGGTCAAATCGCGGTGCAGAGTCTATGCGCTAGTCTTCAAACAGTAGAAAGTCAATAAACACGAACCCCAGCAATTATTGTCGTTATCACAAACTTTACTCGGACAAACAAATACAGACAACAACGACTTCATATTCTCGGTTTATGTATTTTACTGCGACAATACATTGGATAGGTCGCCCATTACCGACAATATGGAAACGATAGATTTCGACATCAATGATGCTCTTAAGCATTATATGAGCGACCCCGCGACTGTTGCGACACCAGAGGCAGATTCCAACCTTGTCGATTGCGAAAATGACCCCGAATCACTCACAAATGCTTTAGTCAACAGCGTACTGAATCCTATCATAGATTCAGTTGCAGAGAATCCAGATGCAATAACAAGAAGTTCATCATTTGATTCCTTGCAATTTCTGCTAAAGTGTGTACCAGTTTGTTCTCAATCTACTCAAAATTACCCCACCGAACCAGATTCTGAACTCTTCAAACTTTCTAGATCCTCCTCCGCCCTACCTACACATGCCACAAGCAAGATATTTGATCTCATAATCTCCGGTCTTTCTGCTGAAGCAGATATTATCCATAACGATCTTGAAACGGACGAACAAGAATTGGTAGCTCACCATAAACAACTTTTAGAGATCTTCGGATTCCTCTTACAATGGACAATCGCAGCAGTAGAAACGAAGGCGGCCGAGAAGTCGACATCTGCCCCGGCAGCTCGTGGAAGAGGCAAGGCCTCGAAAGCCAAAGCTAGTGCGAAAAACGAGAATTGGGACTCGTCTGCCCAATTACAAACAGCACTTGACACTATGTGCAAGGTTTTGAAATTAAAACTTTCAAAGATATTTTTGACAACATCTGAGAGGGACACATTTATAAGCCTCTTTACGAGACCTGTGTATATGGTACTAGAAAGCGAGCAAAGAGTAAAGAATACACCTATCCGGATGCACGCTTTTAAAGTGCTCTGCATCGCTGTAAAGCACCACGGCCACGGTTATGGTACTTCATACTCTAGCTATATAAAGGGGCATTGAACTGACAATAAACTAGCTGCACAAATCTCCATTGTGCAAAATTTGACATATTTCGAACACTTGGCCGAGCCTATGGCCGAATTTTTACACATTCTCTCGGAGCAATATGATTATCCTCAATTATCGGACGAAATAATTCGAGAGCTTAGCAATAAAGAATTTAATAGCAACGATACCAAAGGACCAAAGTCAGTTTCATCATTTATTGTCAAGCTTTCAGAGCTTGCTCCTAGGCTCGTCATCAAGCAAATGACTATGCTGGCAAAACAACTGGATAGCGAGAACTACGCAGTACGATGTGCCCTTATCGAAATTTGTGGAAATCTCGTTGCGGACTTGAGTAAACAGGAAGAACGTGGCGACAACCATAAATCGCAACTCAATGCATTTTTCGACGTTTTGGAAGAAAGATTCTTGGATATCAACCCATACTGTAGATGTCGAACGATCCAAGTATACATCAAGCTCTGTGAACTCGAACAAAAGTTTCCAAAGCGTCGACAGATAGCCGCAGAATTAGCAGCACGAAGCTTAGAAGATAAGAGCAGCAATGTTCGCCGGAATGCAGTCAAACTTTTGGGAACCTTAATCAAAACTCATCCGTTTAGTCTCATGCACGGATCACAGCTAAATTTCAAAGAGTGGAATTCCCGATTGGAAGCCGTGGATGCTGAATTGAATGCACTTAAGCTTCCAGCAGAGGCGGCTGGTTTAGCTGTTACTACCAGAGTTGAAGCTGATACACAACTACTAGACGATGCTACAGTCCTAGAATCGGATTCTCCTAAGAAGGCTCAGGCACCTATGAGCGATGAAGAAAAGATAGCTGCAATTAAGAAAGCACAAGAAGAAGCTGCTACTTCAGAGGCCATCAATAAGTTAACTTTGACCAGACGATACTATGTGGAGGCCCTTAAATTCATTGAAGTTTTGCATGGAGCTACTACCATCATTTGTCAACTCCTTGGATCGAAGAATAAGAGCGAAGTTATTGAGGCCATGGATTATTTCGAAATTGGTGATGCTTACAACATTGAACAAAACAAGCTTGGCATTAGAAGAATGCTTCGTCTCATCTGGACGAAGGGCAATAGTGATGAAGGGAAGGGTGTTCAAAATCATCTTATTGATTGCTACAAGCGTCTCTTTTTTGAAGCCCCTGACACATATAGTGGAAATGACGCTGCAAACTACATTGCACGCAATATGATCAGTTTAACATTCGGAGCGACGCCGGCTGAATTGACTTCTCTGGAACAACTGTTAAGTACAATGATGAAAGCGAATCATATTTCGGATCTTGTGATCTCAAAGCTTTGGCAAGTATACGGGGTCCAAAAGAGAGAAATTTCGAAGAGTCAGAGGCGAGGCTCAATCATTGTTTTAGGTATGCTTGCCACTGCAAAGCCCGACATTGTGGTTGGAGAAATGGAGACTATGTTACGAATCGGTTTGGGTAGTCTTGGAAGATCAGATTTACAGTTGGCCAAATACACCTGCCTCGCGCTTAGACGAATTAATCCTACCGGAAGGCAAGCGACAGTGCAAACTTCGAAGCTTAGCAATGATCATGCCGTTCTCGGAAAGCTGGCCGCTATAATAGAAGTGGAGTCGGATAATAAGGAGTGGTATGGAGTCGCTGAGCAAGCGATTAGTGCTATCTACGCTCTTTCAAAACATCCAGACAATCTTTGCTCAGAGATTCTTCGAAGGAAGACAAAACATGTATTCCAGCGACGAGCCACTAAATCGCCTCAAACAAAAGTGGATGAAGACAATGATGCAGACATGATGGACGTAGATATGATGGATGTGGATAGTGAAGAAAAGGCACAAGAAGAGGAGGCGCTGCCGGCAGAGACTGAAACACCAGCGCCACCAGAGAGCAAGCAAAAAGGCTCCGTTGCTTTATCGCAACTTCTATTTATAGTGGGCCATGTCGCCATCAAGCAGATTGTGCATTTAGAGCTTTGCGAAATGGACTTCAAGAGGCGGAAGGCAGATGCTGAGAAGAACAAGACAGCCGAGACACCAGCCGACAAAGCTGCAAAGGAAGCCGCTGATGACCTAGATATGATAGGAGGAACAACGGAAGATGACTTTACCGATGCTATGTCGCATATCAGAGAACGTGAGCTGTTATACGGGCAGAACTCCCTACTGGCTAACTTTGGTCCACTTGTGGCTGAAATTTGTTCCAATAACACAACATACAAGGATCGCAATCTTCAAGCAGCTGCTACCCTTTGTTTGGCAAAGCTCATGTGCGTCAGTTCCGAATACTGCGAAACGAATCTTCCTCTGCTCATCACTATTATGGAGCGATCAAAGGATCCAATTATTCGTTCAAATGTTGTCATCGCTCTTGGTGATATGGCCGTCTGTTTCAATCATCTTATCGATGAGAACACGGATTTCCTTTACAGAAGACTGAACGACAAGGATGCTAGTGTGAAGAGAACTTGTTTGATGACTCTCACTTTCCTCATTCTTGCTGGTCAAGTGAAGGTCAAGGGTCAATTAGGAGAGATGGCTAAATGTCTTGAAGACGATGACAAACGTATCGCAGATTTGAGCAGAATGTTCTTTACTGAATTGAGCACTAAGGATAATGCTGTTTACAATCATTTTGTCGATATGTTCAGTTTGTTGAGTGCTGAGAAGGAATTTGAAGAGGATGCCCTCAGGAGAATCATTAAGTTCTTGGCTGGGTTTATTGAAAAAGTATGCTTTCTGATTTTCTTATATAATTTCCTTACAAAGAGAAACACTGACATGATAAATAGGATAAACACGCTCGCCAACTTGCCGATAAATTGGCAGCTCGTTTAGCCAGATGCGAAAGCGAGAGACAATGGAATGATGTAGCATATGCTTTGAGCTTGTTACAACATAAGAATGAAGAAATTACCAAGTTGGTTCAAGGAGGGTTTAGGGTCGTGCAGGCTAGTGCTTGAATGATGTAAAATATTTCTGTTAGGCATGACATGGGGTTAGGATTTATGTATCGGAAGGTTGATGATAATGATGATTATGGCGTTTGGGTAGGATCATTCTTGAAATGATATTGGTGTTTGGTTGGTTGGTTCATGTATTAATGATCTTGATGAATATCAGATTTTGACACATTCGAAGATTGTTCCCATGTAAATGCAGGTTACAGTTCAGTATAGATTAAAAATATGAGTTTCATCTATATATTCGTGCTGAATAATGATATCATTGCATAGATACAAAGCATATACATGTGAAATCAAGAACCAGGAAGTAACAGACAGGAGAGGATACCCCTAGAGTTTAAAAAGCCAGACTCAGGCTTATACAATAAACGCTGGGGATAGCAAATGAGCTACAAGATTGGGGAGCATTATTGGGTGGTTAATTGTAGAAAATACGATTATCTGGGCAGTTCTATGGAATGCCTAATAGGGGAAATTTGAGTACTAGAGTAATAATACTATCTTCTTGGTGAGCTAGCTACTATTTAAAGAGGGGGGGTTCAGGGCATGTAGGCTGTAGTTGTGAATGCAGATGAGGAGGTAGGTAGCATATGCATTAGATCAGATTGTGTTAAGGGGGGCTGAGGTGTGTGGGGGGATGAATATAGACATGTGGTACTAGAGATTTTGATCTGCCTGTCTATCTATCTAAGCAATCTATTGGTTTCATGGTGTAGTGGTTAGACGAATAAGTGAGATAGTTGTTCAGGGGAAAGGATAAGCAGAGGACTATCGTCCTAGGCTGTCTTTGTAGAATGGAGAGTAGTTCTTTGGGATGAGGAAGATAAGAATGACTCTTTTACGCGGGGATGAGTGAAGAGGTCTTTTATTTTTCCGTGCTGATGCGATGCCCCCAAAATAGCTGTATACCTATTGGTTTCCTTTTCCCCTATGTTCCATTTGATCATGATCGTCTAATATTCGAAGTAGACCGTGTCTAAAGTGTCTATTTTATTTACCCGTCTAGGTCTTTTTCATGCTCGAGTCCACTTGCTGAGCATGGTGACTTTTGTGAGCAGTTATGAGGTTCCGTACAATATCTTGTTGTACATCCTCAATATTTATCCTGCTCATCCAGACCCCTCATCCCAATATCTATCCCCAAACCTAATCTCCACAGTCATATCTTCCACTTGATAGCGGTAGGCATCAAAATGTTTGTCTCCCAGCGTCTAGAATCTATTCGGGATCTTCCAAATCTACCCTAAATGAAATCCTCCCCCTCTCCATCAATCATCCCACTCATCTCCCCCACCCTCTTCAAATGCAAGACCAACCTATACGCACAACTCCCATTCAAATAATACCTACTCAACTTCTTACTCCTCACAAACCCCAACCGTTCATATAATTTCATCGCCGCCACATTCCCCTCCTCGGTCTCCAGCACAATCTCATCGGCGCCCCGCGCGGCCATTGCATCAATAGCCAATTTAACCAATTGTGTAGCGATCCCACGACCGCGAAAGGAAGAGGAAACTGCGAGCATGGCTATGTATCCGCGGAGGGTGGGTGGAGAATGTGAAGAGTGGGTTTCGAGTTTGGAAATTAGGATGCCGTGGAGAGGAGGGGCTGTGGTGGGGGTGAGGGGGAGTGAGGGGTCGAGTGCCTGGGGAACGTTAGGATTTGGATAAGATGGTTTGGGAGATGAAAAGGGAATATACCATAAAACATAAATCCCCCCAATGATACAAAAAATATCGATACACGTAAATACTATAAGGTTCGCTCAAATCTTTTGATATCAAGGCTCGAATCGACGATAAATATTGCTTTTCCAGTGAATGCTCATATTGTATATATCGTAACTCGACTGGTAATTCTTTATTGCTTGGAGGTATAGGGATTATGGAGCTGGTTTCCGAAGTCATTTTTGGTGGTATCATGGAGCTGGTGGTGAAGAGGATGAGGATGTGAGTATCTAAGTATGAGTTATCCTCAATGGATAAGCTGAGTTGGATAAACTTCGGTAAATTCGATTAAAATTCATCGACAAATTCATCGACTTTTCCACATGCAAGAAATAACCTCATGTACCCCTGTTAATCATTTTCATTCACCAATCAAAACTCTGGGTGGAAGACGGAAAAAAGCTTAGATCCGGGTCAATCTGCCAATGCCGCCAATGCCGAATCATGCCCCAAACAATTGATTCAGTGCGATTACGTAGCTCAAGTTAAAAGGATCGGATCGATTAATCAAGCCGAGAAGGTTTATGCGGGAAAAGTTTCCTTTCATTTTCCGTCCTTTCCCTTGACTTCTTTCTAATGATGAGATGATATTTATATCATCTCTCTCACTCTTACTTTCTCTCCCATCAATCCTCAATTCCCTCTCACCATGTCTTTCATCCGCCGCCTATTCTGCGGAACTCCAACATCCTCCCCCTCCCTCTCACCCTCCGTTCGTTCTTCATCCCCCGCCAAAGGAGAAGAAATGCGTCTGGCGCCTGTATCAAGAATCCTCACACATAAACAACGAAAAACTAGGAAACGACGTAATACTTTTATCTTTTTTCTAGGAGGACTTTTTGGTTTGGTGGTTGCTGGGTTTTTTGCCGGTAGAAATGATTTACTCGAGTTGCCGGAAATGTTGGAGGGCATTACCATGGATAGTTTGATGGATGTATTGCCGGCAGGCTTTGTGAAGGATGCGCGGGATTTGGCTGTGGGTGCTGGTTTTTCTGTATTGTATCCCTCCTTGGGTTTTGAGTGGGAAGTTGGAGGAGGGGAAGAGTAGTGCCTCATGGGATCTATGCTAATAAATTTTGGTTTGTAGAAGGGAGAACGGGAAGCTGTGAATTATGATTCATTCTCTGTGGGATTATATCTCAAGGCGCAAGGAATTCATGCAAATCATTCGGTTATCATGGTCCCTGGTGTCATATCGACAGGATTAGAGTCTTGGGGTACGACGAATGCTTCACGACCCTTTTTTCGCAAAAGATTATGGGGGAGTTGGAGTATGATGAGAGCATTGGTTGCGGATAAAGATGAATGGAAACGACATATCATGCTAGACAAACGTACTGGGTTAGATCCACCAGGAGTCAAATTGAGAGCCGCGCAGGGATTCGATGCCGCCGACTTCTTCATAACGGGATATTGGATTTGGAGTAAAATATTGGAGAATTTGGCCACGATTGGTTATGATCCTACGAATAGTTACACGGCGGCTTATGATTGGAGATTGTCGTATGCAAATTTGGAAGTTAGGGATCAATACTTTACAAGATTGAAGACGCATATCGAAATGGCCAAGAAGATTTCAAATAAGAAGGTGGTCTTGGTGTCACATTCGATGGGTGGTCAAGTGCTATTTTATTTCATGCATTGGGTAGCATCTTCTAGTGGTGGAAATGGTGGAGACGATTGGGTTGATAAGCATATTGATTCTTGGGTCAATATTAGTGGATGTATGCTCGGAGCTCTCAAAGGATTACCTGCAGTACTGTCGGGAGAAATGAAGGATACAGCTCAACTCAACGCATTTGCAGTTTATGGCCTGGAAAAATTTCTCAATAAAGAAGAGCGAGCAGAACTGTTCCGAGCCATGCCGGGAATCTCTTCTATGTTACCAATAGGAGGTGACGCCGTTTGGGGTAACGCAACCTGGGCACCAGATGACACCCCGGGTCAAGAAGTCAGCTATGGACAATTTTTGAATTTTAAGAACCAAAATACTTCAACGGGATACCGAAATCTTACAGTGTCACAATCTTTAGAGTATCTGTACAATACCACAGAAGATTGGTATCATAAGGCGGTTAAGGGTAGCTATTCACATGGTGTAGCTCATACTACTGCGGAAGTCGAAGCAAATGAGAATGATCCAAGAAAATGGATTAATCCACTTGAGACAAGATTGCCTCTTGCACCAAATTTGAAAATCTATTGTTTCTATGGTGTGTTTTCTCCTCCCCAGTATTTCACTTACAACAATGCTAATATCTAACAGGAATTGGCAAACCAACCGAGCGCTCCTATTTCTACCGGCACTCAGATAATCCCCTTTCATCTCTCAACATCACAATAGATACCGGCTTAACCCAAGCGAATATAGACCACGGAGTCATTCTCGGCGAAGGTGATGGGACGGTCAATTTACTCAGTGTAGGCTACATGTGTAACCGCGGCTGGAAATATCATCGCTATAACCCCGCAGGTGTAAAAATTAAAACCTACGAGATGCCTCACGAGCCAGATAGGTTCAGTCCTCGTGGAGGTCCAACGACAGGAGATCATGTGGATATCCTGGGAAGACAAAGTTTAAATGATTTGATATTGAGGGTGGCGGCGGGTAGGGGTGAAGAAATTGAAGAGATGGTTGTTAGTAGGATTTCTGAGTATGCGAGGAATGTTAAGATTGAGGAGGAGGACAGATATAAGGTGGCGGGACATGATGAAGAAAGAAGAGGAAGGGTGAGGGATAAGATTGAGGAGAAGGCAGAGGAGGTGATGGAGACGCTGGAAAAAATTATTGGGGGAAAGAGTGAGAGTGAGAATAAGAATAAGGATGAGTTGTGATTTCTCTTGGTGTGATGGAAAGGAGTTTTGCTTTCTTTCGGGGTTGGGATATGGCTGTACCTTTGATAGGATGGGTTTGGGGGGAGCAGGGGATTTTACATACGACTGATACAACACATATGATACCGTACGAAGTATCTAGCATTAAAGGAGTCGGATCCATAAGGAAGGGGGAGTGTTTGGAGTTGGGCGTTTTGGGAAGAAAAAAAGGACGAAAGTTGAGTTACATATCATAGGGGTGTTATCGGCAGATGTATTGTGTAGATCATGATGCTTACAATGCTGTTTAGATATTAGATGGGAAGTCGGAGAAGAAAAGAATCAGATTTGTCATAGATTTATTTATACACTAATAGCTGAATGATTGATGGATTAAAATACTCCTCCTAGCATTGCAACCCCTTTTCATTGCCAAGAAAATAAGTTGAGGTTAAGCGAGGAGGTAAGATGCATACCTAGTATCTCTCTTTCAAGTTGATCATTGGTGATTACCTAGGTTTCAATAAGTAGTTCTTTTAAGGTCTTTCCTGTAAATATTAGGATCCAAGGCTTGATCGTGGTTTCCTGATGTAGTTTAATAGGGGTCGAGACTAGAAAGAAGAAGAGTAGGTAGGAGGTACAAGTGTGATTCCTAACTGGTAAGAACGATGCTGGAATGGTATGTGGTATATTACTCTATTTATGAGACGAATAATCTCATCCATCAACTCATTATTACATTCCTTTCCAGAATAACATCGGGCTTACCCAGACAGACCAAAACGTCCGTTTTATAACCCATTATAATTATAGCTTTTTGTATCGATACTTCTATCCTACCTCCACCTCCACCTCTTCATCACTTCCAAATTCCAATTTCTAATTCTAATCCCAGTTCTAAAAATCAACAGAAGACCCATACATACCTTTACAATTACCCCTCGCCTTTCAACTGTAACTGCAGTTAGCAAGATAACCCCAGACACTCCTCATGGGTTTCGATTTGATCGGTTTGCTTACCCCAATCTCGGCAGTTTCTTCTGACAGTCCAATTCCTAATCTTGCGATTTTCACTACTTCTACTGTTATTAATACAGCTATTAATACAGCACCTACAATCCAATTCTCGACCCCCACAATCTCCCATCACAAGCCCCCTCACTCCACACACGCGAAACCACAAACGCGCAAGTAACACCGACAGGTCGTTTTCGGACCGCAGTTCCTTTCTCAAGGTTGCTTGGGGAGTACAGTGGAACTTTGATGCGTGTGGGTACGATTCTGCGGTATCCTTTGTGGTGGTTAGTTTGATTACGATTGCGGAGATTCGGGGGTGGGATATGGGGGTGAGGTTTGTGCCGGAGCGGGAGCGGGAGGGGTTGGAGGGTGAGATGGATGGGGAGGTGGAGATGGCTGGAAATGCAACGAATGGAAGTGGGCGACCGGCTTATACGAACATGACGACGAGTCAGAGCACGGGGATGAGGGTTGAATCGAACGATTCGGCATCAGTATCTACTGGCAACTTGCCTACAAATTCAACAACGATGACAGCTACCGGATCATCCAATCCAACCTGTGCACATCCTCTTGAAACTTCCGCAAATGCATCTAATCCAGCCACTTCCCAACGTCCTTCACTTGCAAATCGACTTGCTACATTGGCTCTAGTCAAAGACAATACGAGAAGAAATTCTAACGCGGGGCCAAATGAATATCAAACCTCGTTGCTGAATAACATTGAAAGTCATCTGAATTCAGAGGATGCGGGGAATCTTAGACATCCGGTTACTGGGGAGCCGGATCTTGATAAAGGATCGGATAAAGATGATGAGGAAGAACAAGAATCAAGTTTGGATGAGGGGTCTGATGAAGGGTCGGACTCGGGACCATGGTCTGATGATGGACCTGAAAGTGATTCAGATGATGATGAACGGTCATGTGAGAGATATTGTCATCCACATTTATCGTCGGATGATGGTGATGATTTTGACGACGAAGGATACCAGACTGCGGATTCAGACCCTCCGTCTGATGGTAATAATTCCTCGGAACACCCGAAAGATTCGGAGAATTCCACACGTCCTTCTCCAGAACCATCATCACAGAAAGAAAAATCGGATCAAAGGGGAGATGAAATATACGTCTCCACATCGCAGCACCTCTCTCATCACTGCAAAGATAATCAAAGTCAGATATCCACACTTTCAATTTCTGACACGGATATGGACATGGATTTGAATTTAGATTTGGATATGGATATCTATCCTTCAGAAATCGACGAGGAACTTCTGGATGAATTCTGGGGTTTGCAAGAAGAGACAAAATCTCCTGATGATGAAAGTAGCGAGGACAAGGGGGATTTGGATGTTAGCGTGAAGGAGGAAGGTTCTACTAAACGGCGACGTGGTAGTGGTGCTACTTTGGATGTTTTTGATTGTGGATTTGGATTTGGGTTTGGACTTGGGTTTGGGTTTGAGTTGGATAGGGGTTTAGATGTTGGAGTGCCATGTGGGAAGAGGAGAAAGATTGGGGATGGGGATGAGGGGATGAGGGGGGAAGGAGATGGGGATCGGGATGTGGAGGAAATACTTTTTGGGGATGATGAATTTGGGAAATTGCTGAACCGGATGAACGAAGTGTTGAACAAGAGGCTTGGATACCTACCTATTGATTCGATGAAGATGGTGGAATGATGAGATGAGATGATTGGGAAATGTTCAGGTGGAGGAAGAACTCGGTTTTTTGGTACTAGAGTTAAGCGTAGGGGGGGAGGGGAAAGGGGTTTGGATAGGCGTATGTAGTTTTATACATGGGTCAGTGTTATGTGTTATACATCAGCGGTATAGTTTTTTTTTGAATTAATATTTGGTATGAGGGAAGTTTTTGTGTACTCATCTACATACAGTTTTGAGTTGGGAATACCTCCTTGATCCATGAAGTAGGACCTCTTGATTTTGATCCGGAACGCCGATTTATGCTGGGTTTTGCCTTTTATATCTTATCATACATCTCGTCTCTTCATATATCATACATCCCCCTATTCCATCTCATTTAATTATATAATAGACCCCATTCCTCCCCCGAGCCCCAGTCTAATCTACCCACACCTCCCATCCCTCCACCCCGTCCTCCACCTCTCCTCCCACCTCGCACAATCAAACTCCCTCTTCCCAAGCTTCCTATTAACCTCATTATGCGCCTCACACATCCACCTCCCAAACTCGTCTCGACTCTCCGTCCTCACCTTGTTAACCGCCATATATTCCTGGAAATCCGACGCACACGTCCAACAGGGATAGAGTTTCGAGAAGAGACTCATAAAGGTACTTATGTTTGAGCGGTCGGTGGGAGACGGGGATGCAGGGTACGATGCGGAAAGTGTGTGCAGGAATGTCCAGGAGGCGCGGCCGAGAGCTTCGATCGAGGGGGGGCAGTCTGCGGGGGGTGCGGAGACGGTGCTGGACGAGAGGGACTTGGTGGAGCTGGTGAAGGTTGCGAAGGAGTTGCAGGAGCGGCAGCTGGGAGGATTGATGTTAGATGCGCGATCATGAGGTTTTCTCATTTGTGGATTGAAGGTAGGGGAGAGAGTAAAAAACTTACGGTTTCCCATCTTTTCCTAATATAACACCTTTTGAGTATTTTTGTGGAGGGGCTTCGGAAGTACTGGCAGCGGTTGTAGTACCGGTAGGAGCATTGTCTTTTGAGTCGTTCCGCGTATCGTCTGCCATTTTTAATTTTTTGGTTGTGAGTGAGAAAAAAGGAAAGGGGAGAAAAGAAAAGGAAAAGAAATCAAAGGAAATCTGGGAAGAAGAGAAAAGAGCAAAGATTTGGAGATAAGTTTGAAGCTTTGGTTTGTCATCCGTACGTACCGGTAACTTCAGATGGATTTGATGGAAAATTATCGGATATTTCGTCGACGGGACAGGGGTTTGTGTTAAGCTTATTTTTAGGTGGGACTTAGAGTCTGGCATGTGCTAATCGTCATTTCTACGGCTTGTTAAAGGTCTTACTTATTTCTACTTAGTTCTACCCCACCAGCTCTATGGCTCGTTTGTTGGAGTGGTGGAGCTTGGTTCCTGAGTTAAGTGTCGTGGATTTCATTTTATTTTATCATGTTGAGTCTGCGAATTCTATTGGGTGAATGAGAATATGAATGAGAATATGAATGGGAATATAAATGAGAATACGAATGGAAGGATCGGAATCCTAAGAAGAATCCCGGTTTTTCTATTAAAGACGAAGAGTGTGCCGAATGATGGGTATGAGGAGAGCTTTGAGGAGGTGAGTTTTAATGCGTTGAAGTATGGACAAGGCGAAATGAAGAGTGAGAGGGGGTTTGAACCGACCTTTGTACCGGTTCTGGAACATAGATTTATGGAAGAGGGGGTGACGGTGGTTAAGAGGTTACTTGAGGAGAGGGAAATTGGGAAAGAGGAGGGCAAGAGTTATGGGGGGTTGATTTTTACAAGTCAGAGGGCTGTGGAATTGTTTGCTAAATTGGTGGAGGAGGGGAGAGAGGGGAAAGATGGTATGTTTGCAATTGCTTAAGAGGTTTGGAAGATTGACTGATGATTTTATAGTGGGTGATGTATGGCCATACCTGCAGGATATACCTATATACACTGTTGGGCCAGCTACGTCTCGGGCTTTACGATCGATACCCCAAAACCCGCCATTAAATATCTTTGGAGCCGAAACAGGAAATGGAGAAGCATTGGCACATTATATGTTAGAACACTATGGAAATTGGTATAAAGATCGCACAATAAAACCACCTCTGCTCTTCATGGTTGGAGAACAGAGAAGAGATATCGTCCCGAAAACATTAATGGATCCAACTTTATCAGACGAGAAGAGAATTCAAGTCGATGAATTGGTTGTTTATGGGACTGGAGTGATGGAATCTTTCGAGGAGAATTTCACGAATTTGCTGAAGGAGACGAAGGATCGGGATGCTAGATGGGTAGTTGTATTTTCGCCGACGGGTTGCGAAGCCATGTTACGTTCTCTCGGGATGCTGGATTCTCAAACTGGGAAAGTCAAGAAATCGGATGAACGAGAGGATGGACTGAGAAGAACTTTCATCGCCACGATTGGACCTACTACTAGAGATTATCTCCAAAATACCTTTGATTATGAAGCGGATGTTTGTGCTGATAAGCCAAGTCCGGAAGGGGTTATTGAAGGGATCAAGAGATTTTTGGATCATACTTAGGAATTGAAAATTCAAGACACATGCTCGTTTTGGTTTTACATACATTGTCCGTAGGAGATTTATGATGCATTGGTGATACAACATATTGAATACTACCTTGTGGGGGTAGATGCAATGTATATAAAACCCCGAGTTTGTTGTTAACCTTATATGAAATGGTCGGATATATCAAATGGATGACGTACAAAGATGCTTACCTTTGACTTGGATTAGATATATAATCAATATAATCAATATAATTATAATATAATGATAATATAATTATAACTTAATTATATAACTATATAATTATTTATATAATCTGTTCACCGAATCATGGAAGCAATTCGGATGGAGAATAATAAATAATAAGACCTAGAAATAGAAATATCATCTGGAGTTCCCTTTACACAACGGCCGTTTCTTGGCTGTCACTGATCCATATCTTACCCAATTCAACCAATCGAAAAGCTAGTTGACATCCTCCTTTCAACATTAAGGTGAAGAAGCAATAACTCGGTACGAACTACATCTTCCATTTCATTTTCATCAGGCCACGAACGAGTAAATGCACTATTCCACTCTTCACTCCAATCAATTCCTCAACTATAAAACCTTAAAGCTCCAAGGTCCCGCTCTAGAATTCAATTCCCATCTCAGCATCCCTCCCAGCATCCCTCCCATCATAGCACATATATCGTTGCAGAAACATTAATGCGGGAAACCCAGTTAAACACGACATTTACAAGCACGCCTTCACAAAAATTGTATTCACAGATACATACTAGGTAGCTCTATCGCACTCACAATGTCAAATAATCGCTACCACGACGAATCACCCAACTCTTCCTCCGGTCATTCCACACCCGCCCTCTCAAGTTCCGCTACTTGGGCTGTGCCAACTACGGTTTCTCATGCAGTTACGGGATTACTGAGACGTTTCTCCACCGAACCTTCAAATCATGCTGGAAATGGCAATGGAAATGGAAACCACAACCACAATAGTAATAATAATCAGCAAACCAAAATCCGGCCCTCGAATTTCTCTCCCCCCTCGGCACAGAATGGTATTCAAGGCGTCTATACCCCTCCTCATCGCACAGCTTCACCTTTTCAACCCCCGCCTCTGTATCCGGTGAATCTACGCGGTTGGAGCGAGAATACCGATCCATCGGCGCAATTATTAAGCAGGGCGCTCGCGGAAGAAATTAGATTGTTGGTTCCTCCGAGATTACAGCTGTGTGAGGAGTGGAATTTGGTCTATAGTTTGGAGCAGGATGGGGTTAGTTTGGGGACGCTGTATAAGAAGTGTGATGAGTTGAGGGGTTTGAGGAATGGGTTTGTGTTGGTTGTTAGGGATGGGGAGGGTGGGGTATGTAGTTATTTCTTTCTTGCTCGTTCTTGTTTTGGGAATGGTGATTGTTATTGAGATGAGAGCTAATGTGAAAACCATATAGTTATTCGGCGCATACCTAACAGAAGCTCCTCATCCCGCCCCTCACTACTTTGGCACAGGAGAATGTTTCCTCTGGCGCGCTACCCTCGTTTCATCCTCTCTCCTAGCAAATCTTCCTCCTCCCCCTTCATCTGACACAACGTACTCTCAACGCTCCACCACCATCGGCGTCCCTCACCCCTCCTCACTCCTTCCCCCCACAACCTCGCCAGCCCCACCTAAATCCCCCGCCTTCTCTTCTAAATCAGGCACCAGCACCCCCGAACGTATCCGCTTCAAAGCATTCCCTTACTCGGGTATCAATGACTACATGATGTTATGCGAAACGGGATTTTTGTCAATAGGTGGTGGTGATGGACATTATGGACTTTGGTTGGATGATACGTTTGAAAAGGGGATTAGTAGTAGCTGTCCTACTTTTGGGAATGAACCGTTGAGTGAGGAGGGGGAGAAATTTGATATTTTGGGAGTGGAGGTTTGGAGTATTGGGAATTAGGGAGTTGGTGGTGGAGGGGGAAGATGCTGGGTGGATTGGAAAGGGAGGGGTGGATGAGGATGAGGATGAGAAAGGAGGAGGGTGTGAGAGAAAGTGGGAAGGAGAATGGAAGGAGAAGGTCACAGGATGGCCCGATTGATATACACATTATATGATACCCTTATTGTGAAATTTGTTGGCAGCTTTAAGCATTTTACTTTTACTTTACTTTTCTTCTATTGTTATAATGGAGATTTATAAATATATATATATTCCATGGCGTTTATTATAAAAAATACTAATCAGCCAGTGATACAATTATCTTTACCTATTTAGTAGTTGGAATGAGTAGTAGTTGGAGTTAGTAATAGTTGATTGAACATGGTTTGGATCATGAATTATGAGTGGTTGAGTGGTTGAGGGGAGGAGAGGAGAGGATCGAGTTCTTGGAATGTATAATGTATAATGTATAATGTACGTATATCCCATTTCATCGTGCCTCATCTCAGAAGGCATGGAGTGAATAAGTCAACGGGATCTAGAGCGTCATTGTGTAAACGGTGTTTGACATGTAGCTTGCAAGAATCAATGGCACATCTGGGTTCCATTCATTCCACTATTCCAGGTACAGTCATGCGAACTTGTGTTCTAAGAAGGCCCTATTCCTCTTGAGGATCTTATTCTCCGAGCTCGGCGGTTAATGTTACAAATTGACTTCATCTACCATTGCAGTCTCCCTAGGAAAAACCACAACATTCTAATTTCCCCTTCCATCCAAAACCCCATCCAAAACCCAGAAGCTAGAAAGGCAACTTCACAAATTCCCCACCATGAGCAAATCCGCCAACTCATTCATAATTACCTACCAAATCACTAGGTCACTTCTTGACTTTCCGAAAGAACGAATTAACTTTCGCATTTTCCTTTTTTGACGGGTCGAGCTTTAGTTTTTGCGACGATTTTGGGTTGAGGAGGATTCTTGAGGAATTCTTGGGAATTGTAAAGAGAGGCTTGGATGTGGTAGGGATTGGAAGAGTTGAGTTGTAGGTAGGTGTATATATCTATTTCAAAGCGAAAAAGGATGATTAGTTTAATTGCCGATTCCACATAATTTAGTGTCCCCAGCTCCTACCGAAGAAGGAAAGATGAATGAAGAATGGAAACACACCGGCTTTATAATAAATCGTACCCCTCTTCGTTCTATCCACAAACCCTAATTCTTTAATAGCTTTCAAGACTTGATATACATCCATCTTATCTGAGAAGTTGTCGGTATAGACACATATGAGTCGGGATTTCTGACGGAGACCTGATCCATCGTCGGGAGCTACTTTGGCGCCTATGCCGAGGGAATTGGTTGAAGTAGATTTTGCGATTGCAGCCCAGATTTCGTTTACTTCAGAGGGAAGACAGAAAATCATCCACTAGTGAGAAACGAAAGTTAGAGTTTTGAATTTGAAATATGAGATGAGGAAGGGAAGAGGGAGGCAATGTCTGAGTAGTTTTCTCGTTCGGATGTGAACATCACATAAGTATTGAAAACATCCGAGAGCCACTCAGGTGAGTATTGAATAGGGCAAAGAAGTCTACCAGGAGTGATATATAAGCGAGACATAAAACATACCTTCCCCGTAGTACATTGACAATCAATCGCTGTATCTAAAATTTTCTGCACAATGACTTCTTTCTCGTTATTTATTAAGCTATTGATTTCAATCGTGGATTCTCCAGAATTTTCCTTCTCAATTGTGTTTTGAAGAGTTTTTAGCTCCTGCAGTAAACGATTCCCTTCGAATGCACATTTTCCCCAGCTGTTTATAGAATCAGCATACGAAAACAGCTCATTTAGATTCCATGTACTCACTCGCTATCTTTATCAGGAGGAGCTTCTTCATCTATTGCAATACGTTTCGGTGCCTCACGGAAGGGATTGGTAATGTATATCCATGGAATCGATTCAGAAAGTTGAGTCGTCTTCGGTGGTAATCTTTTTAGAAAGGCTTCAATGCTCTCTTCAAGTTGCCATGCACATTCTTGACCTGCATACGGATTATACATCACGGATTTTGGTGGTGGATTTGCAAGGGCTTGGGCAACATTCGCATCTGCCTTTTCGGTCAGAGATGGTTGACGATTTTTCCAATAAGCCGTATCATCGAATTCTGAAGCACGATCTTCGAATGATTGTTTGGTTGCCGAATCACCTGATTTGATGGTTAATAGTGAAATGAAGTAATCGAGAGGGTTGTGTTACCATAAAAATCTGATTCATCTGATAAGTAGCCCTCATTTTCGGATACTTCGGTTTCTTTCCCGTTTGCCATTTCGTTTGCTACTTAAACTTCCTCACATGAACGTCGGATGATAGATAGGTGAAGTAAAGTTGAAGTTGAAAACTTAGAAGACGTATAGATGAATTGTTGATATTTCCAGTTAAGCTGTAGATTATATGACCACTAGATCAAATAATAGATGATAGCAATAAAGGATAGATATGTACATAAAAGGATTCTATCAACAGTTGAAATTGAAGGAAGTTTTATCTTTGGAAGTGTTGAGAAGATTCACTCCAAGAAAGATGGTGCACGGACCATATAATGATTTCTTTGGATGAGCATGGCTGCATGAGCATGGAAATGTTGCTTGCGTGGATGAGAACCAAACTGTTCTTTTTGATAAGTTGATTGTGATATATGAACTTGGAAAACATTCTGATGTTTGCATAGCAGTGCATAGCACTTTAATGATATGAATCATGATAAGTGAAGGAGGTGTTTGAAGCATGCAGTTGAAAGAGAGATACCTTTTGCTCTCCATGGCTATTTGTGGCTTTATGGTAGAGTAAGGTAAGTGGCGGTGCAATGTGGCTTGCACATGACAACCACTTTTCCTTAGGAAATATCCAATTATCCCAACCTCATTCTCAGCAAGATCAGCATCAAAATTTAAATCTTCCGAAAAAAGATCTCTTCCTGTCAAAGCACTAACTACAGTGCAAAAAATAGTTTTTCAAGGAGAATGAATTCTGCATGCTAGAAGCTCATTCATCAATCAATTAAACATGGCTTCAAAACTCGAGCTTCTTGATTCTGATCTATTGGACCTTCCTCCGAGTTGCATAGAATTTTGGCCAAATAATCCTTCATGGTTCGTCGTTGGAACTTATGAGTTGGATAAGGAGGAAGAGGATTCATGGGTACATGTCGAGAAGTCTTCGAGTGAAGTCATTGTGAATAATGAAACATTTCCACATAAAGAAGGAATGGTTTCTTCAGCTCCCTTGAGTTTGATCGATTATTCTCACCCTGAACACATTTTCGTTGAAGATAAGAAGATCATCTCAAATGAATCGGATGATCAATCAGAGCCTCCATCAACGCTTCAAAAGAGGAACGGAAGTTTGATGCTATACCATCTCGATGGTGGTTCTTTGTAAGCACCATTCACGATTTTATGACCTTCTTGTCACATCTGATATGATTAGGACCCTTTGTCAATCACGTCCATACCCATATGGAGCAATCTATGATCTACATTTTTGTCCCACAGATCAAGATTACTTCGCAGTCTCCTCCAGCACGGGCAGGATATCCCTCTTCAAAATAACGACCAATGAAAATACTTCTCCCAATCTCGAACATATTAATACCTGGAAAGTATTTCATGATTCCGTTCTTATCACCTATTTTGCATGGTGTCCTTCAACATCGAAAGATGGTTCCCTTTCTTTGGCTGTAACAGCTTCGACTGGAGTCGTTCAAATACTTAACATCACTGGAGCTATATATGGCAAGATACACGGTTCGGATTTACGGTTACGGAAAGAAGAACCTTCCGTATCATTACATTCTTTGAAAATCCCATATTCAGGCGAGGAACCTCAATATGCATATTGCTGCTATTGGGCTTGCCATCCTTTCACATCTTCCGAAAATTTCCACGGGATATTTTCAGGAGGCGATGATTCGAAACTCCGGACTTGCATTTTAGGGAATTCCCGAAACAGAGATAATCATTTTGACTTGAATTTGCAAACTTCGTACTCGGGGCATGAAGCTGCCGTTATTTCTATTCTTCCATTACCATCCGGAGACAAAAGATGGGTTCTCTTAACTGGTAGTTACGATAATAAAGTCCGAGTTATCAATATGGGATGGTCTTTTGGTCCAGTATCCCCCTATGAACTTGCCAAGGAGGCACCAATCGATGTTGTAGCAGATCTAGATGTTGGAGGCGGAGCATACCGCCTTGAATTTCTTCACGAGTATCCCAGACAAACAGAAAACAACAAAGATATCTCCTTCCGGGTCCTGGCATCATGCATGGAAGTTGGCGCCAAGATCCTAGAGTTACAGCGAAAGGATAATACATGGAAAATTAAAGTCATCGCGTCCATCGATATTGACATACCTAAATGGCCAAACCCAAGCAACAAATCTCAATTATGTTATGCCAGCGCAGTACAACCTGGTAGAAAAGATGGAGGTTTGGTATTTGTCAGTTCTTATTTCAATAAGAGACGACTGAGTGGTACACCGCAAAGGGTACAACCTACCATTACGAGTGGGGATACGATTTTTGTTAGTACGTGTTTTAATAAACGACAATTGGGTGTTTATCAATTTGTGAAGGATGAAGAGAATGAAATTGAAGAGATTACAAAGGGAGTCGAGAGTCTTTGAGCATGTCAGTGACATGATGTCACTCAGAGAATGCGTACTTTTTAAGGATAACAGCGATGGAAATTAATATACTTGGATTGTCATAGGTTCTGCATCATCATACATCAGATGCGTCCCAGACGAGGTACAGGATGAGGGATTGAATGAGAGCTTGATGATAAATGTCGAGGGAATATTACGAGCCTCGGGATGCTTTGATATACATATAACTATTCCGAATTCATAAAGAAAGAGGACTATTCATTCATATACAAATAAACAACGATTTTCCAA
>NGKH01000001.1:2090815-2164723 GCA_002162575.1 Sclerotinia glacialis | reverse complement strand
CCTACCTCATAAGAAATCCTATTAATCATATTCATCCTCCTACCCACCGGAACCAAACCATCCTCTCCCCAATAGTAAATACCCACCTACCCACCTCCCTACCTACCTCTCTCCAAAACCACAAAAACAACACCCCCGCGCCGCGCCCCGCGCCCAAGCACCACTCGTCCGTCCACCACCAGCAACCGGCAATCAACACGAATAAATATCCCAAACCCCTCGAAACTCACACAAGTAAGTAATACATGAAAGAAACCCCGTCCTTTTATCATTTTCAGCTTGGGATCTTTCTCGGATTCTATTTGTTACTTCTATAACTATCCTATCCTATCTTCTCGTATCCCATCCCAATATCACAATATCCCAATATTCTAATAGCTCGAGTAGTTTGTTGAGGGAATGCTTGGGAGGAAGTGGCACGGTGGGTAAGACTTATCATCGCCAAAGTATGGCAGTTCCATGTGTATGTAGATCGATACGATTTAGTTGCCCATAGCCACTTTCTACAATCGGAGCATCTGATTGTATGAAGATCTTTCTTTCCGCTGTCATTTCCGGACCAGGTTGTGCTTAATGGTCAAACTCTCATTCCACTTGGTAACTGAAATCCATTCAAATTAATACGCATCTTCTAAACACTCAGTCAGACAAGATGCAAATACATATTCTTCATTTATAACAGGGAACCAAGAACAACATTCTACTTTCATCAACTAATTTGACGGCATAGTTTTCCCTCAAACTCCATATGAATTTTTCACCTCAACCAAAAGATTTCTCCATCATCCTACACCACCGTAAATTCATGCCCCATTGCATCTATGCAACGAGTTTCAACCCACTCCCATTCTTACCAACCTCGCAAACACCACATACTACACAGACAGTACCCTTATATTTAGCTTGATATTTGCTACCATCAAATGCACAGACCTCGAATGGAGAGCCAGAGTAAATAGGTGTATGTGAGGCAGCACAAACATCAAATTCGGCGAATTGATCGAATTCAATCTCATGGGTATCATTAGGATTGCGCTCACATGCAGCCTTAATCTTACGAGCCTAGATATTTAATTAGTACACAGGATTAATTGCGCTAGGAGATTGCTTACGTTATCAAGAACCTTAGCACTTCCGCCGTTTGCCAACATTCTGTTAGCAAAACTTAATGCGGAGTTATAATTCTTGCTAGAATAGGCCAACTTCATCGCACTTGTTAAAGCCAATTGTCTATGAACAACCTCCAACTTAGGAATAGTGAAATAAGCCGACAATTCTAAACTGCGCTTCAGTTTCTCTGGCGATTTTGAAATTTCATCAGCAGTTCCAATCTTCCGCCTTGATATTTCAATGGCCATTGCTATACTGTATTCTGATGCTGTCGTGATAAGTTTCTTTGCCTCTGATACTTCAGAGGCAGTTGAGACCGCGTTGACAAGTAGAGCATGAAGGATGCCCTTGAATATTGTAGCACCATCTTCAAGCTTGTTTTGTCGCATGGCATCATATCCTTTCTGTAGGTCGATGGTTGCTAATGATTCGATATCTCGTGGAATGATAGGAAGAACCTTACGAGGATCTGTCTCATCAACTGTTCGTCGAACATAATTGACCAAAGGCGGAAGGCTTGCGGATGCTGGGAAGTATGTTTTTGATGCTTGGTAAATCTCCACGAATCGAGGTTTCAAAGGTTCGAAGTTGACAGCGCCAAGTTGACGGTTGAGTAATTGCATAGCAGTTTCGAAGGAGCCGCCAGCCACGTGGTCAGCAGCGATAGGGGAATTGCGAGCCCATAAATCAGCCTCACTACTACCCGCGCCAGCTTCTGCACTATCAACATTGACGAAGTCACTCTCAACCTCTGGAACAATATCATCACCCATGTCCCATCCCGCAGCATCTTCATCATCGTCAGCCTCAATAAGAGCGCCAGCCTTAGTTTCATCGTCTCCAGCTTCATCAAACCCGAACCCATTTGCCGCAGCAGAAGGTTCATCTTCTAGAGAAAGACCTTCGACTTGACCAAGCAAAGCCTTCTCAAAGAATGATTGCGAAGTTGCCTTTGTTGGCCAGTTTGCCTTGAACGTAGGGATGACAGGTTTAGGAGGAGTAAGTGGGGATCCGAGGGAGGGTAAAGTGATTTGTTCCTCGGTAAGGCCTGAAGCCTCAAGAATAGACTCGCATTCCTCTGTAAGTCCATGTGACTTTGCGGTCATATAAGCAAGTGGATCTGACATTGGTTAGTATCTTGCACGTGAGTATTAGTATATTTCATGTAAACTTACAAAGATCGATTTCCTTGAACATTTGTATCTTATCCTGAACATCTCCCAGATATAATGCGTTCTGGAAGCGGGCAGTGAAGTCACCACGATGTTCCGCAATTTTGGCCATTCTTGTTAACTTTGCCTCGTCTCCGGTGGCAAGATACAAGAAGGATAATTTGTCAAATTGTCGCAACTTCTGATATGTCATCTCAACAATCTGGTGATTACCATGAGCAAGAGCTTCTGCTGTTAATCTCGACCACAGCTTTGGTCGGTCTAATTGCTTGGCCATTTCCACGGCGACCTCCAAGTTACCACACTCTATTGCTAATTCAAATCGAGTTTGTGGATCTTGTACGAATTGCAAAGCAATTTCAGGATAACCTTTCTTCTGCAAATAAGAGATAATACTTTGACCAACAAGACTGGAGTTCTTGATGATTTGTAACATCTCCTCATAGTTTCGCTTCACAAGGGCAAGCTTGAAACGATACTCTGTAGGATCGATATTCAAAATCTTTGGTTTGGCATTTCGGTCTAAGCAGTACATAGTACGTGCTTTAACCCTGACAAGGTAAACTGTTTGATCAAGCGTGCGAACGATACCATTATCTCCGTTTAATAAGGTGTATTTGATGTGGTTCAAAGTCGAGTAAAGAAGAACGCCTGCATCATCCCAGGTAGCACTCTTAATACGGATGGTTTCGTGCAGGGAACTAACTTGTTCTAAAGATTTCGTAACAATCGTGACATTATGTTTGCTCAAAAGAGCCGCATACAAACCATCGTTAGACCAAACGACATACTTGACACCGGATACAGCAAGTTCAGCAGTGGTTTTCTTTTGCTGAATATCATATAAATGAACAGCAGTGGGGGTGATCAACAAAAGGTTACCAGTTCCGCCAAAGTATATATCGGTGGTTCCATTTGGAGGCTTAATGGTCTTGGTGGTAGAGTTCGAAAGATCTTTAATATCAATTTGCTGAGTTGTAGCATTGAAGACAGCGAATCTGTTTCGTGCTACAAAGACTGCAGAAGTCCCCTGACCTCGCTTCGTATCATTTGAATCCATTGAACCGGCTCCATCCCGAGGAAGATTGATGAGCTCGTATGAACCACCATCTGCAGGAGAAGTAACCAAGACAGCTCGTTCAGCTGGATTGTAGGAAAGTGATCTAGGTGGAACCCAAGGGCTACCGAGTTTCTTCAAAGTCAATAGTGTTGGGCTTTCGATATTCTTCTGGAAATCATAAGATTTGACATGTTTATCCCTGGTGATATAAAAGAGATTGTTCTGGTAAAAGGCAGAAGCAGGGCGTTCTCGCTCAAGCTTGAATACCATGACACCATTATCATGGCCAGCAGCAAAAAGATTTATCTCAGGATGAGCTGCAATGACCCAAAACCTATCATTCTCCCGCTTGAATGATTGCACTGATGTACGCTTGTTGAGATCCCAAACTCGGATGGTTTTGTCTTCACCAACTGACAAGATCAGGTCTTGATGAGGGTGAAATAAGCATCCTGACGCGTTTTGAAAATGTCCCCGGCAGGTATCGACCTCCCAAGCTTTAGTTTCGCTCATTCGCCATAATTTCACGAGTCGATCATCACCCGCAGATACGATCAGGGGTAACGTTGGATGGAAAGCTACCCAATTGACACCCCGGTCATGACCTTCGAGCACGAATTTGACCACAGCGTCGGTATTTCCAAACATATCCGCCTGAGCCTGGTTCCCTCTCGACATCTGATCTTCAAAAGTCATGGATGTTGGCGCCGAATGCTTCTTTCGCAAGCCTGAAATATCCCAAACTCGAACCGACTGATCAAGGGATGCAGACACTACCAAATCGTCTTTTGGATGGAATTGAGCGCACATTGTATAATGATTGTGACCAGTCATTGTGCAAACTGAAAAGAAGATTAGTACCGCATAAGTATACAATGTTGAGACATTCCCAGCTTACTTAAAGAGCGATTTTGCCAGTTCCATATTCTAATAGTTTGATCGTCCGAACTGGAAATAATCCAAGGGAGCTCATGATGAAAGAAAACTGTGCGAACATAATCTAAATGACCATTCAAGGTAAAAAGACATCTCCTAGTCTGCAATGACCAGACCTTAATCTTGTAATCATCTCCACCAGAGACAAAGAGGGGTTGTGTTTTGTGGAAGTCAATTCCTCGAACTGGCCCATCATGCTCCTCGAATCTATCAATCAGTGTTCCCATACGGTAATCCCATAGCTGAATAGTCGAAGAATGTAAAGAAACCAGAATCCATGGCCTATGAAAATAGTTAGGTATAGTTGCTGCGCATTGTATTTGGGAACGAACCGTTTAGGATGGAAAGCAATGCCCTTTGCTCTGGATGATTTTGACTCGAACTTATGTGGGTATTAGTAATGTAGCCCATCTGATTGAATATCTTAAGCTCAGAGTATGAGGTCGCGACATACCTTCGTCAGCATTGTAGGGGAGGAATTGGAATTAGATGCCATGTTGACCGATGCTCTGAATGACGAACAACCCTATGCGTTGCGCATCAAGTAACTGGGCAAATTAATTAATATCCTCCTAGAGTGTCGCTTTCTCAGGTATAGCGCACAGTAGGGGAGAAAGTCGTAAAAAGAGAAGATATCTGGCGGTTTGTTTGAAATTAAGGTAAAGAAAGTACAGGAGGATATGGTATTGAATTTCGAAGCGTGTGAAATGCGACGTTGCTGTTTCCCGCAATTAAGGCATCAACGGACTAAAATCAACAAGGCTGCCACCCAAATGCACACCAAAGCTTGACCAGCCACAGAAGCTTGAATGGATCCCTGAACCAATTTTGGTTGGAGCTCTAGAATATGGAAATCTGTCCCTTGGAAAGAATGCGATAAGACCTTAATTCTGGTCAGCCTTGTGTATAATATCTTGATATTCTGCTAGTAGAGAAAACCTCTATGTGACTTTTATTGCTGATGTTTATATCACACAGTTGTCTCAAATTCAATCATACATTGCAAAGTTTATTTGGTCTAAATTCCCAGGTGGACAAGAGCTATAAAGATATAAAGATATAAAGAGTTGTCCCGCCGTCATTAGCCTTATCTCTACCTCAACGGTACTGTAGCTTATGGAAGCTCCCCGGTGAAAGTTGAGAGCCTCTTTCCCTTCCCCGCGAAAGTGTTTAAATCTCTACAATCAAGATGGGAGGCTTCAAGTTCCCATGGGGACTCTCGGGAGCTTTGCTGGCATCTACATATCTTCATTCCATAGGTGTCACCGCTAGCCCATCCATCAATGTTGGCTTGCAAACATCCTTTCTATCCGCCCCGTATCTCCTTGAGCTCCTGTATGTTCAATTCTCTGAGTGCTTTCCAAGCAATACTGATTCATATATAGAGAGACAGCAGCAACCGAAAATGTTTCCTCGTACTTCCCTCTTCTTGATCGAATTGCAGACGGCTATTTTACCAAAGCTTCCACAGATAAAGACCTATATGACAAATTTATACAAGTTCTCAAAGAAGATGGACATATGAATGCTGAGTCGCTTTCATCATACCAGCTTGCATTGTCCATGAGAGTCGGCGCACCTCGTATTGAAGCACAATTTCAATATTACCATACCGCTGTAGAAGCCTCAGTCACAATAGAGAAAGACTCGTCCTGTCCAATGTGGGTGCTCTTTGATGGGAACCAATATTGTTCACCAACATTAAATGAGCCCCATGGGAAAGTAAATGGGCCTTCGTGAGTTTCCAATGGTTGATTGAAAGCGTCAAGGTGCTAATCATTAGCCCACAGACAAACAAAAGAACTACCATTCGATTATGTTCTTGGGAATCCTAACGGACCTCATTCTGTATTATATGCTGATATAACATCTTCAACATTTGGCCAATTCCACAAGACTTTGGTGAAAACTGCCCGTGAAGGTAAGACATCTTACCGTCTCCGTCATAGGCGAACCATCGATTCAGGCTCGAATAGACCTCTAATGATTCCGGGCTACGGTGTTGAACTCGCTCTCAAAAGAACTGATTATATTGTGATTGACGATCGCAAAGATGATGAAGAGGCACCATACTCCAAAACCGAGACCAAAGTCAAGTTTGAAGATGAGGAGGTGGCGGACCTCAAGCCTCTCTCTACATCAGAGCTCTCTTCTCTTGGCCTGAAGGCATCTAGTTTCATTATGCAAAGTGAAAAACCGTTTGATACACTTATCAAGCTTTCACAAGATTTTCCAAAACATTCTAGTGCTATAGCTTCTTATAATGTTTCTTCCGACTTTCTTGCGGAGCACAATTACAACCGCGGCAAACTCGTCCCCGCGGGCTTCAACGTATGGTGGGTAAATGGTGTGCAGATGATTGAGCGTCAAATTGATGCTATAACCATGCTCGATATTATGCGGAAGGAAAGAAAATTGATTAATGGTGTTAGCGAACTTGGTTTGACCGGACCTGAAGCTGTCCAGTTACTTTCCCACTCTAACATTTCCGAAGCAAAAAGTGATGGAGACGTTCAAAGATTTGATTGGAGAGATGAGATCGAAGGTGGCAGTGTCATTATGTGGTTGAATGATATCGAGAAGGACAAACGCTACGCAGAATTCCCTGCAACTCTCGGTGCTCTACTCCAAAGAACGTATCCTGGCCAGCTACCCTCAGTCCGCAAGGAAATTTTCAATCTAGTTGTACCAGTGGATTTTAGTATGCTGGAGGATATCGCTCTCGTTGCTGAGACCTTAGCAAATTTTGTCAAACGAAAGTTGGTCCTCCATATTGGGCTCGTTCCAATCACAACCTCTCCAGCCGCTACAGAGCAAGCAAGAGTCTTGTATCATCTTTTAGATGTCTACGGGCTCTCTGGAGCTATTGCCTATCTTGAAGCTTCCGTTTTGAATGGAGTTGCCAGTCCTACCGAAAAGGCTTTCGAGGCCGCTATTGAGGGACGCGAGGTTCGAGCTGAGAAAGTAGCAATTCCTCTTAAAGATTTATTAAAATCAGATTATTACAGTGATCAAATCGACGCCTCCAGCCGCTGGACCACAAGACTCTCCGCAAATGGTGAATTTCCACCGATATTCGTGGATGGTGTCGCACTTCCTAGAGATGAGAATTGGTTGCAAGCAATGGTTCAACGTCTCACTGCAGACTTGCAGGTTATTCAACAGGGAGTATTCAATGAAATATTTACTCAGGATTCCTATATTCCAGACTTCTTCCTCTCTGAAGCAACACCACGAAGAAACGCCCTTATCGTCCCAGAAAGCGACAAAAATCTCAAAATAATTGATATCACCACTATTTCGAAACAGCATGGTGATGTGCTATCCAAATTACCCAAGATTGGAACAGATTCGGCATCTCCTAAGGAAGATTGGGCTCATATGGTTTTGATATCAGATTTATCGTCCGTTTCGGGCATGGATCTCCTTTTATCTACGGCTAAGTTCAGGGAGTCTACTTCGGCTCTCGAGATTACTATCATACATAATCCTGCTAGTGATAAGGAGACATCTGATTTCAGCACTCGTTTATTTTCACATATCCAAAAAAGGTCGGATGAACCATTTGTGGTCGCGCAGGACTTACCTACTTTGGCGAACCAAGACGGACTCGAATTGGACCACTTGACTAAAGACTCTGCAAGGGCCTACTGGAAGATCGCCAGGCCATTGATTCGATCCGCGGCTTTATTGCCAGGTGAAAATGGTATTTTGCTCAATGGACGGCTTGTTGGACCAATACCCGCTGGTTCCGAACTGAACCAAGAAGACTTTGAGCAGTTGATCTCATATGAACGTGCGAAACGTATAGCTCCAGTTTTTGCCGCGATGAAAGCTCTCGGTTTGTCAGACAAAATTACCGATCCTTTAGCTGGTGCGAAGATTTCTTCAATGGTGGCGCTGGCATCTGTATCAGATACACCTGATGGTATATTTGAGCAGGCGCTAACCACCAGAGTAAATGCATTTGACATTTGGAACTCTTCTTATACATCCATCGAAGCCGGAGACTCATCAACTGCAACTATACACATGACTGTCGCTATTGATCCGGCTAGTGAGCAGGGACAAAAATGGGTACCAATTGTGAAGGCCATTTCCGAGCTTGAAGGAGTCTATCTTAAGATGTTTTTGAATCCAAAAGAACGTCTTCAGGAACTTCCAGTGAAGAGATTTTATAGATATGTTCTAGAATCAAAGCCTACTTTCGATGATGATGGGGCTTTAATTACCCCTGGCGCCTCATTCACCGGCGTGCCACAGGAAGCATTGTTAACTGTCAAATTGGATATACCACCAGCATGGCTAGTTGCCCCCAAAGCCTCAATTCATGATCCGGATAACATCAAACTCAGCTCTATTAATTCTGATGTAGATGCTTTGTATGAGCTTGAGCATATTCTTATCGAAGGTCACTCACGCGAGATGCCATCTGGCAGTCCTCCTCGCGGAGCTCAACTTATTCTAGGAACTGAGAAAGACCCACATTTTGCCGATACCATCATCATGTCTAATCTAGGGTATTTCCAGTTCAAAGCAAATCCCGGATTCTACAAGATTGATCTACAGAACGGAAGGAGCTCTGAAATTTTCAAAATAGACAGCATAGGCTCAAAGGGATGGGCTCCTGTGTCTGGTGATGAGTCCACTGGGGTTGTTCTCATGAGCTTTCAGGGAGCTACTTTATATCCCCGTCTTTCTCGCAAGTCTGGTATGGAGGGTGAAGATGTCCTCGAGGCCAAGGTTGAGTCGGCAATGGATTATGTATCTCGCGGACTTAACTTTGCGCAAGGTATCTTGGGTAGCAAGACGAAAGCTACTGCCTCATTGGAAGAGCAGGCCGAGATCAATATTTTCTCTGTTGCTAGCGGTCATCTTTATGAGCGTATGTTAAACATCATGATGGTCAGTGTCATGAAGAACACAAAGCATACAGTCAAATTCTGGTTCATTGAACAATTTTTATCTCCATCTTTCAAAGATTTCATTCCTCATCTCGCCGCTGAATATGGCTTTAAGTATGAGATGGTAACATATAAATGGCCTCATTGGCTCCGAGGACAAACAGAAAAGCAACGTGAAATCTGGGGTTACAAGATCCTCTTTTTGGATGTCCTTTTCCCATTATCCCTCGATAAGGTCATCTTTGTGGACGCCGATCAAATCGTTCGTACAGATATGATTGAACTCGTAAATCATGACCTCCAAGGTGCACCATACGGCTTCACTCCCATGTGCGACAGCCGCACCGAAATGGAGGGTTTCCGTTTTTGGAAGCAAGGTTACTGGAAGAAGTTCCTTCGCGGCCTACCCTACCATATCAGTGCCCTCTACGTTGTAGATCTCCGCCGATTCCGCCAAATTGCCGCTGGGGACCGTCTTCGTCAACAATATCAATCTCTTTCTGCAGACCCAAACAGTTTATCGAACTTGGATCAAGATTTACCAAACCATATGCAACAGGTTCTGCCTATTCATAGCCTGCCACAAGAATGGCTCTGGTGCGAGACTTGGTGTAGTGATGATAGTCTCAAAGAAGCGAGAACGATTGATTTGTGTAATAATCCGTTGACAAAAGAACCTAAATTGGATAGGGCGAGGAGACAGGTTCCGGAGTGGACGGTGTATGATGACGAGATTGCTGCAGTGGATCGAAAGAGAAAGGGAATTAACAGGAGCGGAAGTGGAAATGAAGTTGGGGATGGTAAAAATACTCACAGTAGAACTCTGGAAGAGGTGGTGGATATAAAGACTAAGAAAGATGAGTTATAGATGAGTGATAATTATAGTGTGGATACTTGTATGCACGTAGAATATTATTTGAATGGTCTTGGTAACTTTTGCGTGCTTGCTTGCTGGCTAGCTTCTTGGTTTTTGATATTTGCTTCTGTGTGGAAATGGATTGTTAATAGTTGCACAATCACACTTGGCACTAGATGTTGTCATTCCTGTTATTTTGTGATTAATCAGACATCAAAGGTTGATGCGCTTAGTAGAAAAAGAAAGTTTGTGGAAGAAGGAGATTTGTGCTTCCGAAGTCATCTGAAGGATATACTT
The DNA here is from genome assembly GCA_002162575.1 of Sclerotinia glacialis. Classification (NCBI taxonomy): domain Eukaryota; kingdom Fungi; phylum Ascomycota; class Leotiomycetes; order Helotiales; family Sclerotiniaceae; genus Sclerotinia; species Sclerotinia glacialis. Next base: position 2,154,388 of record NGKH01000001.1, on the reverse strand, counting down.
TTGTATAATCTATCTCTCCTCATAGTATCTCCCTGACTCCTAAAATACCACAATAAATATCTCCAGATGCTTTCATAATGTAATAGAAACGATTTGGAATTAGATGAGTGAATTTGTTTTTATAAAGATGGCATTTATCACTTATTGATTCTATTAAATTTAGTGTGTCCAATAATCTGGATTGATAGAATAATTGTAAACTTTTAATGTCTGAAAACAATTCAATATCTGAAAGAATTTCCACCTTCGAAATCTTATATTTTTGGTGCCATTAGGACAAATGGGTTCACTGATTGTATTATACTTATCATCTTCCTTCAGCACTTCAACATATCATTATAGGGAGGCTTTGTCTCAGGCATTGGAAAGAAGCTTTTGATGGATCTAAATATTGTGGATTTATTTCTGCTCAGGACTTTTTGAATCAAATCTCGGTTATTTTAGTGTCATATAATTAAAGAGCTGTATACTACCCGAGAAACTATTTCATTTTCCTTGGACACAGGCAATTCTTATAATTTACAACCTCGAAATCAAAACTACTATAATCAGTGTAATTACTTCTTCAGACCTCATCCTCTTTTCTGATCAAACAAAAGACATTTATTGAAAATAGTATCATTGTTGTCCCTTCCAATTTCAACACAAACGCCCATTTCTTTAACAGGAAACACCATAACAACTTCAAGATGTTGATAGAATCCTTTTTTGTAAGTAATTTCTATCTCTTCAATGCTAAGCAAAGCGACCTCGGTGAGATTTCTTTGCTAATGTTCTCTAAAATAGCCATTCAATCAAGATCATCCAAAATTTCCCTCTGAATTACGCATCCTCCAGAACAGCTTCAAGGCAAGAGCCACAAGGGATGAAAATATCCATATTGAGCAAGTTGATAATATCAGCTATGTTGGCATGTTCGAAAACGGGTGCCGCAAAGCTTTCTCTGGGATTTTCCGGAGCTCATCCAAGGACTTCTGCCTAATCGAGAATAAGAATCCGGATATACTTACCGAGATCTTTTTCGACATCAGACACAGCAGTAATTCTTCACAGCATGCAGACATTACACCAGCAGTTAAAGGTGTTCACGATATGCGCAAGTTCTACTTTATCAGTTGCGACTACCTTGACCCAGAGCACGTTATAGTTCGTACATATTCTAAGTTGAGAGATTTTGATTGGAATGATCAGGCGCAGATCGATAATCTCAATCTCTTCCGCCAGGCTGCCATTACGGAGGCTTGTGGTGTCACTGCTTTTGACGAAGATGGTGTTATTCTCAAGCCACGTCAGATGAAACAGATGGTCGGAGAAGAAACTGACGAGCAAAATTCAAAGAAGTGGAATGCGACTGCTAATACCGAAGGACCTTCCGGTGACAAACTGCAGAAGGGTCCAAGTATTCTGACTCAAATGGGAAGTCACGATATGACTACAAATCCTGTCCAGTCGGCTGCACAAGTCTTTCACTTCCGACCGACTGTACCGCAATTTCAGCCTACTTTCCCAGCATACGGGATCACCGGTATGCAGCATCAACCTTCACCAGCACCTGGACAAAATCAAGAACAAAGAGTGCAGGGCTTATGGCTTGACGTGCATACCGGTTGGCCTGAGCCTGGCCCAGGATATATGGCTCCTCAACTAAGTCAAGGTGACAGCCATGTTGCATCCCCTCAGCATAATCAACAATGGGTAATGAACCAGTTTCAAGAACAAGGGTTTGGAATGAATCAACAGGGTCAACGAGAATATAATCCATTTCCAAACCAAGGACTTGGAATGTCGCCTCAACGAGCTCAAGAGAGTGACGGATCGTCGCTTCAGCTCAATCCAACACAGAACTATTTCCCGCCCCAGACTCAGCAGGAACATGGGATGGTTCAGCAACAACATGTTCAGCAAGGATATAATCCATCACAAAGTTATGAACATGTACCTCGATATATTTCAGCGCAAGGCTACGTCCCGCCCCATCCCCAAGGTTATGGAATGCATCAGCAACCTGCTCAACAGGGACTTTCCCAAACTCAAGACCAAGGTTATGGAATGCATCAACAACCTGCTCAACAAGGATCCATCCAATCCCTGAGTCAAGATTATGGAATGCGTGAACGGGTTGAACAAGGTTACAACCAAATGCAGAATCAAAACTTTACAGTCCCCCAACAGCAAGGCCTACAAAGTTACAATCAAAGCACATTCTCACATATTACACATCAAGCATCTAGCCAATATGACCTGAGTGCTATTGCCGGCACTGACCGCGGACAAGTTTCTTCTCAAATGACTTCATCCATGAATTCAAATCAATATCAGCAGACTTCTAGCACTGCAGCCGGTGGCGGAGGCGGAGGCGGAGGCGGAGTTCTGAGTGGTCAAAATTTCCTCAACAATATGTCTGCACAAGAATTTGCAGAGCCTTTATACGATTCTGATTATCCAATAGTTCAGACTGCGGTCCAACAATGAAGAATCTCAGGATTTTAGATAATGGAAAGAAGACAAATATTGATTTTTTTGGGGGGGGAATTGATGGATTGTGCTGAAGTGTTGAAATCATTATGAATTTTGAATGATGTTCAGACATTGAATCCTTTTCAAATATTGAAAATTTATATCAAATCTTCTAGTCTGGACTATTTGATACCCAGAAATAATCAGGTCAAAGCTAAGTGTAGTTGGCTGTTTGGAGAGAATCATAAGCACCGCGACAGAAGACGTTTTTCTTAAATCAAAGGATGTCAGTGATGAAACCATGGAGGGAGCTGGAAGGGGAGTATGGAGATGGGATTAACCTCATCTCCTCTTCACTGACACGGTTCGGGTTTTCAATTTTGCTTTTGTTTCTTTGGCAATGATTTTTCTCAGGGTATAAGAAGTTGAATGAAACAGAGGGCAGTTGCAAAAGCATATTAGCTTAAGGTACTTTTTAGCAGGATAGAAGATAAGTATTTATCATAATACACAATCGACTACTCAAATCGGCCGTCTGACCCAGTGTATACTAAAAAAGATGATGACTTGACCGTATTATGTTGTGCAAAGGTTCAATAACCTAGAAGATTCCACTTTCTGGGAATTTTTAGGTTTGCTAGCAAACCCTAATCAGTGAATCAAAAGACTTCTCAAGCCATAATTGGTTCAAGGCGAAGTCTCGTGACTTTTCGCAAAGTCGCGTGTATGGTTTGTCCGTTGCTATTCTCTGTTATTCCGACCATACATAGTTTTCATACTTCTTTCCAATCAATGATTACTTAGAATTGTATGTGCTTACATATCTCTTGGATATACAAGTAGTTATCCTACATTGAATCATCTAGTTTGTTCGCCTCGCTCACATACAATCTGCGCAAGTAACCTACTGACAAATTTGTCAGCGGATTGCAGAAGTAAATCAAGCAGCTCACAAATTGCTATTTGCTACGTCAAACACTTCAAAGGTCTTTATCAGACACAGTCTCCCAAATTCAATTTTCAGAAATCATCTACATCTGCAAAACCAACATGGATAGATCTATGATTGTAAGTAGCCCTCTGCACTTTGGTGCTGGAATCAGCTAGCATACAATACATACCCAATACTTTTCAGTTTTTGTTCACATACTAAGTACGATAACTAGCCTTTCCAAAACGCTGATCACATCATCAACGCCACCTCCTATAATGTGATCCCTCATCCCACCTCTCTGACAATTGAACAGAGGCAAGACATTAGTGCCGCCGTTTTAGGTAAACCTGAGCCTCACAAGTATATCTACCTCCACTTCAAATATTCGGACTCCACAATATCTAAGCAAATCATTATGCATCAGTATCGAAATCATGACAGACACGATTGGTTTAATCAGGATGATATCGATAAACTGAACTTGTTTCGAATTGCTGCTATTACTTTGAGAATCGGTACGGACATTTCGAAGGGTGAGAGATGCTGGAGGTTTGTTACTAAGGCGGAGAGGAAAGAGTGGTTTCCAAGGTTAAGGGAGTTTGTCGAGGAGACTGAAGCTAGAGAAGCTAGAGAGGCAATTGAAGAGGCAGTAGAAAGTGGCACCAACGAGGGGAACGCCAACGAAGGAGCCATGGGTGACGGGGTTGACGAAGAAGTTGATGAACCAACGCAAGAATCGATTCAAGGATCAGTTCAAGAAACAGCCAGAAGATCAGTCGGAGAAACTATCAGCGCAACGATGGAAGAAGAAGCTAGCAGAGAAGATCCAGAGTCAGATGATGTTGCTGTCAATAGCGAAGATGAAGCACCTTCCGACAATCCCAACGAATCCGAAAATGAATCCAATATTCCTCAAAGCAGGAGGCCCCATGTTTTTCGAGGTCACCGCCCCCAAATACCTTACGGTTTTTCACGACGTCAAGCTACGCAAGGAATGAATACTACACGGCATACAAATGGTGACACCGAGTTGGTCATCGAGACGCTGCAAAACCTCAATCCAATATCAAGTAGCGGTTCTTCAAATCCTGATTCACCATTTATTGGCTCTCCAATAACTGATTCGCCATCAGCCGCTGCTTTTCCAGGTACTTTCTGGACAGAGGCAGAAGGATCGAATTCTACCGAGGAGTCTGATGTATTAAGCCCTGCTCTGGAGAGGTTTATTAACAATGAGGGTTATGGAGATAGTTTCTTGCTTTAACGCGCTGAGTAGCTATAGGATGGAGCTACAACAGTGTTCGTGTATGCAAACCACGCCCATTGGTGAGATTGTGGACTTCGGTAATTGAGATAAAAAGGACTTTCGTAGATTTTCGAAGATGTAGCGCTCACATTGGAACAGTATTTTCAACTTGGCAATCCATGAACATGAGAATCATTCTGTTTCATTATTTGTAACTGAACAAGTAGTCAAAGTGATTAGACTTGATGAATATATACTAGTTTCTAAGCCTAGACTTGCATAAATAATCTGTCCCCAGCGGTTACCCGCGGGTAATCCGCCCTGCGGGTTATCCATTAAGGTTTCAAAATAATCCATTTTATATAGGTTATTTGCGGATAATCCATTAAACTACGGGTAAGTATAATTATTCATAACCATTCATATAATTCATAATTATTCACATAATATTATAAATGATAAGTATAATTATTAATCTGGGAATAACTTCAAAAATAAGCGAATATTTATTAATAATCTAAGAATAACTTCAAAAATAAATGGATTATCCGTAAAGAATCTGCGAAACTATAAATATCTACAAAACTGCAGATTAATAGATTGTTTACAAATAATTGACAAATACCTGCAAATAATCCACAAATACCCATTCAGATTTTTCAATAATCCACCCCGCCGGCGGATTATCCATCAATTATCCACAAGGGTCATTATCCGCCCCGCGGTTAACCGTTGCGCAGTCTATGACTCAGACTAAGCCTGACCTCTACCGATCCAAACGCGATAGCTTCGGAAAGGACCTCTTCGCTTATCAATATTTTTGTACTGTCTACCAGGAGCAAGTCCTTGCTGGTTGGTAGTAAAGTATAACCATCCATCCAAGATAGCCATGGTATCTGCAGCCTGAAGCTGACCACCACGAACAAGTGACTTGAGGTTATAGTTTGCAGCTGCTACCATTCCGGATCCACCGGCTGGGACGCCGTTTATTTCATCGGTGACTTCGGATTGTTGGGTATCGGCGTATAGAATTGCATTTTGCTATGTTTGTTGTTAGTGATTTGAGGAATAAAGAGCAGAGCAAAGGAATACGTACAGCAGAAGCACAAATATATACTCGGCCGCGGTCATCAGCGGTGAAACCAGCTTGCTCGGAAGGAAAGTTTCCTGGGTTTTGAATCACAGCTTCAATTTCTGCATCGGTCAAATTGGAGATAAATGCTTCTTGAGGAGCATAGTACCAGTGGTTGGAAGCCTTGACACCCCAGTAAATATTGCCTCCGGTCAATGCAATGCCGTTAGTTCCCGAGTTGAGAACCGAAGATTTAGTACCGGACCAGTTTCTGATGACGTCTCCGTTGTACATGGAGATGAAGTTTGGGTCGGGGGTAGTGAAACTGCTGTTGAAGATATGTCTGACGGTGGCTCCTGTCTCCAAATTGATGGTTGAGATGGATCCGTATGCCGAGTCTTCGGTGATGAATGCATATCCAAGAGTATTGTTGATCTTGATGTCGTTCAATTGGAGCTTGACATTGTAGAGCTCAGGTGGGTAGATGTAGGTGCGGATTACCTCCGCAGTGGTGTAGTTGAATGAGATGACCTTAGCTCCGTATGGAGTTGGCTGGGCACTTTGAATCTGTTAGCTGATATTCTTGAATCAGAAACCCCTACTATCGGACTCCTCATTGAAGAAACAAAAAACGGAAATATCAACATACGCTCCATTGGGAACACCACTATCAATAACCCAAAACACACCCTCGGCATCCAAAACCACATTTTGAACATTAACAAAGCATTCTGAAGCATTTTGGCCAGCAGCACAGTTTTGCCATTCAGCAGATGGCCAAGGAGCCTCACTATTGAACCCCGTGGCCTTTGTAAGAGTCCAGTTTTGTGGCTCCATGTTGCGTGCATAGGTGAAGAAGAGATTGGCGTCTAAATCTACAGCCAATCCAGTCGGAGCACGCACATACTCATGAACGGCTTGCAATTCTGGACCGATGACATCCAAATCTGCAGAACATAGTCCAATTGTGGTGAGATTGGTGCGTTGCTGTGATAATGGTACTGGACAAGTTCCGTTGAGGCCTTGAGCGGCTGCTGTAACGGCCAGAGCGGCCAAGAGGAGTAACATCTTCACGGTTTTCGGGTAGGCCGCGTATTGATGAAGAGACTTGAATAGCAAAAATGAACGGATTGATGACAACGCCCTCACGGGAATGTGTATCTATTTGAACAATTCTATGATGCTACGTACGCCATTGAGAAACTTCGGCATTCAAAGTTTAAAGTTTGTGAATAATAGACCATCGACGAATGAAGAACTTGGCGCCACTTGGCACTCTCCGCTCTTTTACGTACCTTACAGCAATGAGAGTATGTACTAGAAAAACAGGAGTTACGTATGCAATCGTGCTCAACGCAATAAGGATCTCTGTTCAGATATTTAGCTTCATTATGCGTCCAAACTTAGTTATCGGCAACCAACCTCTTCCTCGATCATTCCGATACCCACTGGTAGATAGATATTACACTATAATTGATTTCAAACCTTAAATCAATGACCGTCCACCATCCCCTTAGACATGCAGAATATCTATAAAAATAGCTTAATAAACAATTAGTATTGGTCAACTTTTGGAGCTTTCGTACTCGGTTTCTAAGCATATCTACTATCGAATTCGCATAGAAAACCTTAAAATTGTGGCTATGCGTATGTGTAAAGAAGCCGAAAATAATAATTGGAGACTTGGCGCTCGATGCTGAGGAAATCAATTCCCCCGAGATTTTGAAAGGGGGGCTTGGCCGAAATGCACACTAAGTACCTTCCTTGCGGGGTGCGGAAATCGTCGGTTCCCGAGCATCGGCAATTATGCTTCTCTTTGTGCATATAAGTTACGTCCACCTCGCCATGTGGAAAATCGAATCATCAATCGAACCATCAAAAGTCTTGGAGAATATTGCCATGGAATTGAAGTTCTTTTGCAACTATAGGAGAGGCATTGAGGGCTATAGTTGGCGTTGGAGTGAAGCAAATTTTCGAACATGATAACTTTTGCCATTCCCCCTCATTGAGAAGATTGAGATCGGCTTCTCTCCAGCATGTTAGATCTTTCTAATTGTTGCCCGCTATACTATTGAGTATCTAGTTGTACTGATGAGAGAAAGTGGAGGGAAATGCACGAATAGTCAACTGCTAATAATCATCACAGGACCAACGTTGCGACCATCTCAATATTTCTTTTAGAGCGACTTTCTGCATTCCGTTCTCTCACATTGCAAGGTACCTCACCTGGATCAAAACCCTGGATCAAAACCCTACCGCATAAGGTCGCTTATGGAGCTACATCCCCTGATCATTCCCTCTATAAGTTTCCTCCACTAGGACCATCTGTACTCTTTCTCATGTCATCTAGCGATGTTATCCGGTATATCGTGAGAAGACTTTGTGTCTCGATGCTGCTCATGAAATGTATCAACAAGCGTTAGCTGGCTTCACTGAAATATATATAGGCTTGAAAATTGGGATTAATGAACTTGCTGTATAAAGCTTGGGCTACCAAGGTGTTGAATTTGGTGAAGTTATGAATCAATGCTGGTCATTACTAAAGTAAGAAGGTTGTGGGTGAGAATATATAATGCTGGGGAGTTCTGAGAAGTGAGGTAATAGAAGGCTTTTTAAAAGGGGTGTAGTGTTTTTCTATTTGTATGGTTGGTCAAAATGTATTACCAATGTTATTCTTATCTCAGTACAGATGGCAGTTTGAATATATAGCAATATTTTTCTGTATGTTTTTTCTTTTATAATTTCATTTACCTCTTTGTGTATCAATAACTCAAGTTTTTTATATTGTGATAAAATAGTATTTGATGTCTCTTTGTTGTATCAGTACTATCTCTCTACCATCTTTCGAGCTTATTCATCCACTCACCAACTTTAATGAATCCCATATCCTAGGGTCAAATTCAAGAATGGATTGAAAGAGATCTACCTATCAGCTAATTCAATGAATTGAAACTTTGGTTTGTTTTGCTCAGAAGTGATTCTCTTTTCATATAGTGGTTCATTTGCGAATTCTTATATAATATTTGGACTTCAAGGGAATGGCTTCTACTTAGTAGTGATTCTAGTGAATTTAAGGAATAAACAATATTATAACTATTTGCTAAGAATTGTATATTATAGATATATATAAACAGTCCTTCTGAATAATCAATCTTATTAAATCTACAAGATAAATTATGGTTCTCATAATTCTTGTATCACATTCACTAAAGGCACTTCATAAACTAATCAGCCTTATCATGTATTGAATGTAATGAGTCTCATCTGGAGCTATTCAAAGTACAATAACCAATTATGTTAATCTCAAGACCTTTAAACTCCAATTATATTTAAAACTTGAATCCCTTTGTGAAATCTATCTAATTTATTCCTTGACTCATCTCCTCAGTATGGTTCCTGTCTACATCAAGATGCAGGCTGAGTTAATGTATTAAACGCATGTGAATAATGGAATTCGAACATACCATCGACCCGCCGACCAGCACCAGCTGTAGATTTGTCAACCTTAGTTTGTTTTTGGATCTATATAAACAATTCAACTGGCAAACTTACACTCTCCATCTTACATCTACAACTTTCCAATCATTTACTTGACAAATATTACGAACAGACCTGTACAACTATTTGCATTTTTGGATACTCTCAACATCTTTTGTATCAAGATAAATTTTACCTCAAGAAACTAAACCCAGTCTGTAAGTTATCAATCTTTCTTCAATCTATGTTTCTAATATCAATCCTTTATCTCTGAGAGCTAGAGTGGTAGTCCACAGGCTAAATGAACATCTGGTACTACCATTCTACCCTCTCATAGTGTCTATTGAAGATCATCTAGTAATCATACTCATCCATATACTACCTTCTCAATATTGGACATTCACTAATAGCCCCAGAGACATCCGTCATATTAGATCATAATGTTCGAAAGAAACAACAAAGACCTCCCACCCACCAAAGCACCCATTCCACCATTCGGTAAACCAGGGAATCAAGGGAAATCCGCTCTCCGGCGTGAAAACTTCCTCTGCAACATCGCAGATGCCATTGTTCCCTCAGGTCTCTTCTTCAGAGATCATAACAAGCACCGTCGTGATACCGCCTACAAGTCGGGGGATTTCAAGAAGGCTGAAGTTGATGTCCAGGAAGAAGAAGATGATTGGGTCAACCTTACGGATAAGACTGCCAAGTCTGGCCCTATTCAAATCACTCCTCGCACTTCCAACCCTGCTGAGCGATCTAGAGGGATAAAAAAGTCTCCGCCTACCAGTCCAGGCTTTGAGAAAGCTAGACTTAGTGCTAAACCATTCAGGGAGGCGAATGTTGCTTGGGCTATTACCAGCGATACTGATTTGACTCCTGCTGTGGTTGGTCAGCCTGACAACTCCAAGTTCGTGATTCGCCGATATGATATCCGTGATCCCACCAAAATCGAAAAGAAGCGGATCGAGTTGCACATCGATGAGTTTGATTGGAACAACAAGGAACATGTTGGGAGACTCAACAAGGCTCGTCGACAGTGGGAAATCAATACTTTGGAGTCTAACCCACAGACTAGTGGGAAGTCTCGGTAAGTCTTACATTGTATATGTTGAAGATTAATGGGTAGTAGATGACTGACTTTAATTACTTAAAGAGTCACTATTGATGGTAGAGGCTCACCAATCGATACCTCTGCTGGATCATGGTCGCCGGGTGATGAAGAGGATGATGACGATCTATGACCAGATAGACGAATTCTTGGGTTTTAAAAGCTCGAACATGCGCAGAGATAGCCGCCGGCGGAAACTGAGTGGGTGTTAATCATGATGGGTAGTCATGAATGGGAACATGTGTGATATTAGTATAAACATTGACGATCATGGGGTTACGGGATTTAGTTTGCTAGTTTGATATTACGGGCTCTTTGTCATTTTACAGACCGAGTTATTCAATAGGAATCAAGTCTTCTGGGCTTTGCTTTTAATATGGAGTAATCTCTGCACTGTGCCTGTCGATAAATTTTTGCGTTTGAAAAGTTCTAGTTGTGCTCTCATATAGGGGACATTCGCCAAAAAAATGAGTGGAGTGGATAATGGTGAGACGAAAGACGAATGCCGGCTAGCAATATGATCTTATCACTAGAGATGTATGAATCAAGGAATCGAATAAAAGCAATACTCAATCCTATTTTCCCACCTCTATGTCACCGCCGGTCCATTCAAGGTCATGTATGCAGTATACTAATATCAGACGACTCATATTCCCTTAGTATATTGAGGATACTATCTATTATGATTTAAGACTGGCGTTAAATAACATTTTGAATAGTTTCACTACCTCTTTTTAACTCGTTACCTTCATTGTCGAAGGGCAGCTAGTAGAAGCAAAAAAAGAGAGTTAGAGAGGAATACGTGGATGATCTTATAGAGATGAGATATTGATAAGGGGACATGGAGAGGGGATATGCAAATGGAAAATGGAGATTAAAATTGTGAAACAAAATGGTTGTTAAAGATAATTTCAGCTTTCTTCCTTCTCATTGTCCTGTTTCTATACATAGAACATAAATGATTCATAATCTGCTTTCACTACATAAAGTGAGTGTTAGATGCAGGACTATCAAAGTATATGCAGAATTCATCCAGGTCAATAAGATCTCAACTTATCTTACTTGGCCAACCAGAAAGATTCACTCATCATTTTCCACAAAGCGTAAAAATATTTATTAGTCTTGTATTCATTCACCTTTTACCATCCATCCGTACTATTATATTAGCACGGTAAAAGCTGGTGCCTTATTTTAGCGAAGTGAAGATCTTTGAAGAGGTAGGTCAACATTGATACATAAATATCTTTATTCCTTCAAATCTTTTCGTTTCTAACACAAACTTTTCAAAAGAAATCACTTCACTTGAACTTGAACACTTCATTCCCTCACAATCCTTTCTTGACTCCTTTTCTTCCAAATAATCTTTTAGATCTTTTCTTGATATTGGATAATCACTTCTTTCATCAGCGGTAACCCTGTCGACGCGTCTTTTGATAGCTTTTGGGAATATCCTCTCGAATTTTCCAAAATACCTTTACCTTTGGTAAGTTAATGCTTTCTTTCCAGCATTTTGGAATGTATTGTTTCCCTTTATCCTTCACCATTCACCCATCACTATTTTAGGATCTTGTGATTCAGAGTAACTCTTATAAAAGCATTTCTGTTCTCACAGGTCAATCTTTTCCTCAATATCTTCAATATCTTTCAATCTAGCGCTTGCGCAGAAGAAATGCAATATCCAGAAGTATCCTTGCAGAGATTAGTCTTCTCTCTTACATGTAGAATCTCGTCGTCCACTGCACTTCTTGCTTTTATCCCCCCGTCAATCTGGTAATTTACCGTTTCTTCTCAGGCTTATGCACATCCATCTCTCTTCTATGTTAGATAGCTTCACTTCATAAGTTTGTTGTCCGACTTCAACGGCGAAGCTCTCTTCATACAACTTCCTCCTTCTACCCATTCCTATCTTCACTCTATCTTGTACCAACAAATAACCCCGTTTTGTGCATATTATTCACACCACTTCACACACACTTCAAACTCAAGGAGTCTCTGTTTTACATCAGTGGATAGTCTCGTAGAGGCCCCGATTTTTTCTGACATGTGTTCCAAAAACCAAGCATTCACCTGAGTTACTTCGTTAGACATCTCAATTATTGATACTAATTCAGTTCAGCATTTAGCAAAACATCCAAAACCGGAAACATGAAGGATAAAAAACAAGAAATGGAACGAAACAGAGGATCGAAAAATTCTATGCGTGCGAAGTCACCTCTTTTTTCAGGGTTGGCTGCCCTCAGCGATGCTGCAGCTTCCCAAGAAAAAGAACAAATGCCTGCGGTTGACCAGCAGAAAGCAAAAGTTAAGGGCACGGGGAAGAGATCCGCAGCTTCCGCTCAATCATTTAGGCGCAAGTCTGGTTTCGCACCCAAAAATGAGAATGGCAGTAAATTCAATAACACTACTATGCCTTGTACGAGCTCTCATACAACTCCTCCACCAAACGATCTCAGGGACGAGTTCGAGATGCTTACCGATGTATCATTCAGTTACCCGCGCTCTCCACATCATGTACAACCGATTACTCAAGAGAAGCCAAGTACTGCTTGCCCTTATGACCATAAACACCTCATTGGACGATTCTGCTTTCACTGTCGTGATATGGAAATGCCATGGGGAGATGATCTTCCAATTGCTGTCGGCGCTAGCGGCAACGAAATTCGAAAAGCCCCAGAAGGCTCACTACTAGAGGGAGTCAAGAATCTGACAGAAGCACATGAGATCTCCCAGCTTGCTACACTTATCGAGTTTCGCACTATACTACAAGATCTTAATACTATCCCCGGTCTGGCAGAGACTTTCAAATTCTTCCCAAATTTGCACGACGTTGCTCGTCGAATTACAGATCTCATCAAAGAGCTTGAAACATTGGCGGATGAAAGTGAACGTGAGCAACTGCCACATTGGTTCAATACCCTTCATGACTTATTGAGAGAGCCAACTTTAACTCATGATCAGTACTTTGCACGAGTAGCAAGGAAGTGGAACCTGCAACCTATGAATGAAGGCATCAGTCAAATGAAAGCTGCAGCTCCTGTTTCTGATTATTTTCGACTCTCGACACGAGTATTTTCTAGCCCTAAGGTAACTCTCACCAGAGAAGATGCGATCAAGAATGATAGAGAGATACACAATGAAGCTGAGGTTGACGAGCTCATCAACCATCTTGATAGGAATGAGAGTAGGGGTCCAGGATATGTCCAATTTACGCTCGACTTCTTAAGTTGGCTGAGAGGAGGAGCACATAGCACTGGCCGTGACGCACCACAATGGGGTCCTCGTTATGCTAAAGAATTTCATGATCTTAGCTATGCAACACCTGCGGTAGTCCACAATACGAACAACAATGCCTCCGGTTTTGGTAGTCGGTTAGACTTCTTCCGCAGTCACGATTCGGCACCCGCCACACCACGTTGCAGTGAAGAAGAAGAGTCCGACGCTGAGGTCTACGATAGCAATGATGATGAGGAAGAGCTTGAAGGTGCTTACTTCAAGAAGCTCCCCGAAGTAAAGAAGAACACACCAGGACGTGCCAATGTCAAGTGGCGCTTCGTTGAAGGAACCGATATCGAGAATGCACAACTCGGAAACCCAGATCCTAGCAAATTCTATCTGACGCGTCAAAATGTCGATAATCCCCTTGAGATTGACCTCCGCCAGTATGCGCAGATTGCTGGATTCGATTGGGATGACCCGACACATCTCAGAAAGCTTAACAAGGCCAGGGCTCAAAACCGTAAACGAACTCATGGTAACATTGCCGAAACACGCATTCCGTGGACGCAGATGGAGAAGATTTGTCTTGAAGAGGAGATACGCGATGCTATTAAAGCTGGTTTCGATAGACATACGATGAACTGGGATGAGATTGTAGCTCGTCTCAAGGAAAGGTTCGAGGGAGTTTTCCAGCCAAAGGGTTCAAAGTTGGCACCAGGAATCGAAAGAGAGGTCAAGGATGGCAAAAAGGATAGGAGTAAGTAAACTTTTTTGGAGTTGTTTCTGTGATATTAAATGGTTTGCGCTTCGGCTCTCCGAAGTCGAAAGTGAATTCAATTATCGTTTGAGGTATGATCGCTAACTATTGGTTTACAACAGCTCTCAAGACCACTCGCTGTGGCCGTACAGGCTACAATCGTAGTAGCTCCGCAACTGAAACCCAGGCCCTAAAATACCCTGATATTCTCAAGCTGATTAACGAAGCCACAGGGCTCGGGGGAAAGGGAGGTCGTGGTATAATCCGAGGTCCTCGTCGCAGCATTTCGGAAATGATCGGTGGTGGGCAAGATGAAAAAGAAAATCGATCAAAAAAGAGTCGCAGTGTTTCGGAAATGATCGATTGTGGGCAAGATGAAGAGGACAATCGACCAAGAAAGAAACTTAAGACTCTTAGTCGCCGTTTTTCATCTAGCCCACCTCCTCGCATGCTCAAGAATCACTACGAAGATGTCAGCGATGAGTCATCTCCTCCACCTATTGAATCATCTACTGTGAAAGCTGCCTTCGGTTTGAAGTTCAGTAAGAGTAATGCGAAGCACTTTGACGCCAAGTAAGGCAAAAATTAGACCGGTTCCGGCTTCAGTCCAGTCTTCTGCTACGTCTAGACACCTAGAAATCTGGTCCACTAGTTTTCCTCCTTTCAGGAAATGTTCGGCACAAACTTCTATCAAAATACAAAAAGTCCATTCCCCCAACTATTTTCGCCTACAGGAGGCTCATCTCATGAAAAATGATGACATCAACAATTTGGCTATCGGCATTCAATCGTAGTACACATTTCCCCTTCTCTTTCCTTTTTTACGACAAGGCGATACAGTATGATACATAGTGGTATGAATATGGCGGAAGAACATCAATTTCTGTGGCGTGCAGACAGCTCTTATTGTTTTAGTATTTCATTTGATGCGATAAGATAGGATGGGATAACAATTTGTATGATGCTGAGAGATTCGGGAGTTCATTTGCGATGACAATGATTTTGAGGATGTTGATGTTGGTGACAAGGTTAGGTTTGGGGATTTTTCAGGGATTCTTTGATTGATTTGGTTAGGTTTGGTTTTACGCTTGTGGCCTATTTTGTGATAGTAAATGGTTGAGATAGTGATAGGAATAAGAATGGAAAAAAAGATAAAAAAAGAATATCAACTTCGGTCCATAAGGATGTCGTGATATAATACACCGCGCTGCATTTGTATTCGTGTGATGAATATTCTGACATCTATACTGTACATCCCCCTTTCCCCGCTTACACACACAACCCCGCATTTTGTGTAACGTCACAGGAATCCCTCACTAAATATCCCCCCTCACCCAAGACAAAACCCTTCAAAAATAACTGCAGCTATAGAAACCCAACTCCTCCACCTCCATAAATCTCCATATCAACACGGAAGCTATAGTTTCGCGAGGAATATTATAATGATAATAGTATTTTATATACTAGCTCCCTGCGAGCTATAGCGATCGGTGAGTAGCGAAGATGACAAAGACCAAGTATAAATATCACGAACAACAAGAATCATAGCGTGCGAATACAGGGCAGGAATTGAGAGAACTGGGTATTTACATTAGGTGAATGGATACTCTCGGAATCAGGAGAGAGGAACCTTGTTGTTTGGATATGTTTGAATAGAGAGTAAGTAAATGTGGAGTGAGTATTTATATATGGGAAGTATATACAAGAATAGAATTTAATATGCTTCTGATAGATTATTGCTCGAGCTCTACCTCGTTCCTTCCGTGGATGTTTATCTGTCTATTCTTTCGTTCAGCCGTTGATCCATCCATCCATCCATCCATCCATCTGTCCATCCAAACCCCAAATTTCAATCCCCGTTTGTTTACTGAGAATCATCTTCCTCCTCATCAAAATAACATTCATCATCTGCGTCATCGTCTGCGTCATCACCGGCAGCACTAGATGATGCGGCCGCTGCGGAACTGGTCGAAGTCGAAGTCAAAGTCAAAATCGAAGTTGAAGATGAAGATGAGGTTGAGGTTGAAGCCAAAGTCGAATTCGAAGTCAAAGTAGTGTTCGAAATCAAAGTCGAAGTAGAAGATAGCGAAGAGCTTGGAGCGGCTGATGGGATATCTGAGGAGGTTGTGGTTGCAGCTGAGGTTGTAGCGGCTGCAGATGGAATTTCAGATGAACTGGTGGTGGGTGCTGCTGATGGAGTAACAACAGAAGTTGTAGCTGCTGCTGATGGAGTTACAGTTGAAGTATAAACGATTTCATACGTAGAAGTGACTGTCTGATATGAAGTGTCGGTTGTCGAAGCAGTGATTGTGGCGACACAAGGGTTATCTGTAAATTGTTGAACAGCAAATATGCTTGCTCCAGCTGATACCGCAGTGACCGGTCCATTTCTCAAGAAGCACTGGTTGAGGGCACCGATAGTTGTGTATACTATTCCGTTACATGAACTGGCTGCCGTTTTGAGATTGTTGAGGACATTGCAGAAGGATGCACATATACTCATAGCTGCCGCTCCAACAGGCTCTACGTAGGCACGGATGACAGTGCCACCGGATAGTGATGCGGAGCATGCCTGCGAATAATAATTGCCTCCTGTCAAGGAATAAACGCCTCCGGAACAGACGCCTCCGGTCGGGATTGCGGTTCCTACGCTACAAGTTGTTGCTGTAGTAATGATTGGATAGGCAGTGATGATGGTGTTTGTGACTGTGCTGACGGAAGTGGATGTAAGGGTGACTTCTGATGGACTGATAGGCTGTCGGGGGGCGACCGCAATAGCCTGACTTAAGCCTGTCAAGGCAGAAAGAACGATTAAAACTCTCATGTTGAAGAATTAAGAAACCCTTTGAACGAATGATAAGAATTTGCAAAGAATGAGCGTTTGAAAAGAGTGAGCGCTTGAAAAAGAGGGATGGAGATGAAAAAGTCTGTGAGGAAATGTTCTATATCTTTGTATAAATAACAATGTGGAGAACTTAGCTCAGCTCTAACTCTCACGCGAAGAAAGCAAATAACATCTGCGCTAAGAATAGAAAGTCCGATACTACCTAGTAGCATTTTGTGCACGTTCCTGAGGAAGAGCATGGTAAATTGTTTGCGGGGAGAGCCGTGCCGACATGCATCCTCTGCCACGAGGCAAAACAGTAGGTATACTCCGTACACATCACACAAAATCATTTGTGCGTGGCATGGTAGATTTTACTCATATCTGCTGCTTTGATCGCGATGGCACTTGCGAGCACACTGTGTCCGCAGGGCTATTTCCTATGTTTTTGCTTCCATTTATCCCTCTTTCTTTCCCTGCCTGTCAAAAGACCCTGATGCACATGGAGAAGAATAGGGTGGACCTAATCCGACAACGCGGTCCCCAAGCCTAATCAAGGCTAGAGCTACTTCAATCCCGCGTTCAAACGCTTATTCTTTTTCTAGCTTCGGAAGCAGAAGCTCATTGAAAGCACCGATATCGTGTCAAAACCTTCATAATTTCCACATCTGTCTCCAATCCCAATAGTTCCAAAAAGATACAATAAGGAGAAGTGGATAGACCCGTGAATATTTACTTGTTGCGGCTGAGTGTGGCTTTTCCTTAGTCCATTTTGGTTGGAGCACCGGCTCTTTAAAAGAATTTTTTAAAATTACTCGCCGTCTAGATCTTTTAGACCTTTCGGTTATATAACCCCTTCACGATTCATCAGGTGATCAATGCCCCGGGATAGCCGTGATTTGTCGATCTTAACCGAAATGTGATTTTGATTGGCTGGACAGTTAATTATCTTGTCATGTGATCTGACGCAGTTTATTTCATTTGTTACCAACGAAACAAAACTGGATCCGGAAAACTATCAATGGATGTCCTCAACATCATGATCGCTGAAACTCCATCGCCAGGCAGAGAAGTCGCCATACATCACGTTTCGCCTGAGATTGGAATGGGATACACAATTCAGCATGCTGGGTCAGCCATTTATTTCACTTCAGTCCCTCGCCATGAACATTGAACGAACTTTCATTGTAAATTAGAAACTAACTTCAAAACTAACTCAACCACATCATTATCTACGCAAAACACGCACAAAATTCATCCCTGGCGGTGATCATGACGACTCAACTACGCGAACCCCTCAACATACATGTGCAAACGATATAAAATGAAAAAGAAAACGAACCCAATCGCTCTGGGCTACCGCTAAACCATCTATCTTTGTACATATCTCTCTACCTTGCTATCATTGAACCAATCTTTCAACGTATTAAAATTAAGCTTCTCCGGTCCAACGACAGTGAAAATCCTTCTGAAACGACAAAGATTCTTTAGACCAAAGAAATAGGAGACCCAGGTCTTCGCCACGGGCGCTCTTGGTGGGAACTGATGGAAACCTTCCGAGTGCCAATATTACAAATGGTTTGGGATAAAAACTGAGAGAACGACGAATATACCAACATGAAAAGGAGTGACGATGAAGTGATAAGATATTGTACCGTGTCGCAATGAATGTCTGGAATTATTAGAAATTTTCCGACTTTCTGCGCATCATGGGAGGATCATTGCCCAATCACTTGTTAGCAAGACGATCCGACTTCCTAAGCTTCATGAGGGGCTGATCTTCTGAAAATTCATCGGCACCGTCTGTCTGCATTCTATCAATTTGCGTGGAAGGTTCGTCGCCTGAAGATCCTCCTCCATCCTCCATTTGCATTTTAACATCTTGTGCTTCACAGGGAGCGGAAAGAACTTTGGGAAGTGGACGAAGCTGATCGGCATCATGAATAATCTTAAGCATCTCGTCTAAAGTCTTACGTCTGCTTGGCTGTTCTACGCTGTTTCGAAGTAGGGCGTCGATGTCGCCAAATTTGTTAGACTGATTCATGCAGCCAGTTGCATTGCGTTCGGAACCAGTACGGTCCTTTTGCATTTTGAAGTGTCTCTTTGTGTGGTAGTCTTGTTGTCTTGTCTTGGAATTCCATTTGCTTGGTATGGCAAGGGCGGAGCCTTGTCTTTGAGTGACTTTTTCTAAATCGACATTGATGTTATGAGCAACTTGGGACCACGGCATATTATTTTTCGTGTACTGTAATTGAAGAGTCAGCGGATATTTGGAGTAAGTCAACACAGCATAAGCTTCAGCTAGAGTAAGAGCACTTACGCCATGTTTGAGACCCTTAATTACTTGGTGGCGTAGGAGATCCCTTTCAATTTGCGACCAAGGCAGTCTGGCTGGCGCCTTTGGACCATTAGTCCGAAGGATGATCTGGTTTCTTCCTCTGTTTAAAGCCTTGACGGCCTCTTTATCATTCCAATCAAAACTAGCTATATGAGGATATTCTCTGACGTCAATCTTGTTTGGGTCTTTTCGAAGCTGACGGACCATGAAAAATTTGGAGGTATCCGGAGTAGCCAAATAAGCAGGTTCTAAATCTTGGCCCGGGGCAAATTGCCAGCGAGATATCTCACGCTTGATTTGCGAACCAGCAGCTTCATTCTCATAGTCCTCATCTTCGTCATCCTCCAAATCGTCTTCATCAGCTCCATCACGGCTAAAGAACAAGAGCTTCTTGCCCTCAGGTATATTATCAGTATCATCATAACCGAGGTCCTCATTTCGTTGCTCTGAGTCTTCTATATCGGGTAAAACAATAGGCCTGCTACTTTTCGGCTTGGCCTTGGACGTTGTTGGCGCTACCTCACCACGAATACGTGCTTTGTAACCGTCCATTGTCAGTTCAGGATCCAAGAGAGCTTCGTGTAATATATTCCACCATTTAACTAAGTTCGCTTCCCGCCATTCGGGCTTTTGCATCGCCATGTAGGAGATGTCAGTGAGGGCATGCGCTGCAGCTTTTACACGTTCCCGTTCAATACCGCCATCCATCTGCACGGCTTTATCCCATTGGTCATTTGTAATTGCCCATGTGGCGAATGACACCAGACCTATCTCTCGTGGACTATCAACTTGAACGGCTTGTAGAACCGTACCTGGCCGTCCGACAGATACAGGCAAACCTTGATATCGAGCAATTGGTAGGAACCCGCCCCAGGGCATCTTCATCCTATTGCAGATATCGCAATAATGTCCACTCGTGTGGCTTGTGATTTCTCCCGGACGGCATGGTGCTCCGGGTACTGGATAGAGTTTTGTGAGTTGTCTTGGTTGATGTCCTGCCTGAGTTGTTGGTCAGTATTTAGCAGCAAAAAGTCCTTGAGAAGGTTGGCAAAATGAGAGCTGAGATAATTGCTCGTATTGAAGTAAAAATTTGAAAGAGATGGGCCGGATGGAAAGTTTGAGTGGACCTTAATGCGTGAAGAGCAGTGAGGTTTTTCCGGAAATCATGCCAAACAAAGACTCCACAAATAGCCATCTGAGAACCAACGAGATTGAGATTATTTCAATTGTAGTCTAGGAGATGAGCCCACTAGGCTATTATTAATGTGCCAATACAAATGAAATGTTGATATATATTGAACTTCAAGCTCTCACTAGGCGCTAATTGTGCGACGGGGTGCGGATTATTATGATAGGGGTCTGAGGTGGTGAAAGTGGCATGAATGAATGTTTGATGGATAAAAATGTGTGTAAGACATATCCCGCGCAGTGTAGAAAGTAGGAGTTGATATTTGAATTGTACTGAGGTATTAAGGCAACTGTGTAAAAGAGACAGGAGTGGCAATGATAGAAAGAAGTGTGAGGCATGAGCTCCATGTATGGAAGCAACTCGGATTAATTGGCCTGCTGCAAATGATGCACTGTTGACTTGAAGAATATAAGACATGTTCCCGAACATACCATTATGACAATTTATTCCTAACCAAAGAAACAATACAAGTTTACTGATGTGCCAACTAACCAACGGGAAGATGTAGTATGCGATGTGCTACCTAGAGCAAGCAATCTGTCGCGAGATTGAGGAGGGGGAAAGACAACGCGATAGCCGATAGCCTAGATCAAAACAAATGATATTAGAATGTGCAAAGTATGCAAACAAAGGGTTTTACGTACCACTCCGATCTTATAAAAATTAGGGAGGTTCTTGATAATTGTGTGGATGATGGATTCCAAAGGTAAATCAATCAGATCAAGAAGTCTGTGTGAGGTGAAATGGGGTTTCTTCTGAAAGAATAATCATCACAAGAAGAGAAAAAAAAGGTACGATTGGGGTTTACTTTGATAAATCCCACAAATAATAGAAATAAAAATTGAAATTGAAATCAAAGTCTGCACAGCGAGGCTCGGAGTATTCATCAAGAATACTAATCAGATCTTTTGAATTTTGGGATAATCCAGCTGAGGTTGTAGTCGGACCTGGATTTACTTGATTGTTTGATTTTGAGGAGGAAACGGTTTGCTATTGGAGGGAAGTGGCTGTAAAGTATTGAATATGACAAAAAA
Source organism: Sclerotinia glacialis (assembly GCA_002162575.1). Classification (NCBI taxonomy): domain Eukaryota; kingdom Fungi; phylum Ascomycota; class Leotiomycetes; order Helotiales; family Sclerotiniaceae; genus Sclerotinia; species Sclerotinia glacialis. The sequence continues at coordinate 2,132,733 of NGKH01000001.1, read as the reverse complement.
ATAGAGCCTTGTTTCCAAAGTAGTAGAGTATATCATAAATTTTCATATTCCTCCGTTGTTATTGATAAATGTAATTGGGGAAAGGCTTTCTTGAATGTCTCTGTTTCAATCTAGATCAAAAACATCTTTCTCTCAAATAGAGACATACAGGTAACCAAATAGTTTGGAGAAGGACTCTTTCGCCAATGTTTCCTCTTCTTCTTGATGTATATGAGAGAAAAGGTTTGTGGGTATCATTTCCTATTTCAGTGGGGATGTATTTTTATATACTAAATTTCTCATTTCTAGGTCAAGGATAGCATACTGCAAGCTGTACCCAGGAACTAATATACACATAATTCCTTAGCTACTCGGACTCCTTTATAGGATATCTCCTCTGTCCGATAAACTGATGATAGGATATTTCACTGGAGATCTGGAGTTTAAAGGAAAGAGGCTTGTGAGTGGATGAGGCGAGTCAAGCTGTAGCAAGCAGCCTTCGTTTAAGGGAGAAGAATAGCGGATGAGAGGATGTCAAGGGGACAGTAGGAGTAGAAAAATGCAATTAGATCAATATACACGCTCAATGTGCAAGGAGTGCCAAAACCGCAGCGTGAAAGAAATAGAGAGAGGAGGGGGATCATTAGACTAGTCAATTAACATACTGTGATTTATAAAGAGTCTAAACTTTTATATCTACTCTGTATTATATACATATCCAAGGACTTGAAGACTGGCTAATAATATTCTCAAACACATAGAAGCCTTCGACAGAAACCTTACGCTCTATAGTCCTATCAAATAGTCTTGCGGTAGGATGAAATGCGAGGCAGGAGGTGAAGGGTACGCTCATAGTGTGAGAAGATTGGAATGGCAGCGCCTAATTCGTAATTGGTTCTCAATTAGAAATCATATGATATATTTAATCTACTCGGCGAAATTTTTAAAGATGCATAGGCGAATCTGAATGATTTATTACTTGGTTTATTCATTATTCAAGATTTCAATTTTACTTTTATAATCATTATTATTATAATGATTTATTGAAATATAAGAGTTTTGGTGTAAACAGGCCTTTCGGCTAATAACAGTTGACTAGTACTGTAATATAAAAAAAAATCTGAAAAATCCTTCGAGTCCTTAAATTCAATCGATAATTGTTCTTATATTAAATAATATTGATTGAAATTTAATACTTAATATGTTTATAAATGAATATTTGAAAAACTTAAAAATGATTTAGTTTCGCTTATATATCTTTAAAAGTTTCGCCGAGCAGCTATAAAAGGATTCCATATATCTTTTTTCCCTTTAATCAATGAATGGTTTTACTATTATTCTTTTGTATATCAATATTGACCCAACCCAAAACCTATTATATAATTATAGTTTTACTACTTGAAGTCTTTCCAACATAATCTATTCAATTCCTAATTCTGTACCCCTCTTTGTAATATGCTATCGGGATGTATGTATCTCGACTTACCTCTTTTACAATAGTTAAAGAAACACACCTCCAAATTTTCTTTTATCAAAACGCTAGTAGCCTTGTATGGCATCCTACCGACGGTAGGCTACCGTTCATTAGTAAATCCGAGCAAACACTCCATGAAGAGCAGCAAAGCCCTAGAAACTTCTACTGTAGCCTTGACAACGTTTGAGTCATGTGCCCAGCCTTTTTTCAAGCTCATTTCAATATAAAATAGATATTCCTCAGTCAACAATTTTCTCAATACCATTTTCGTCGGGAGTTGACAACAAGTCTTACATTAAATACCTCCGGTTTATCTTCTTCCATCTCTCTAAATTGTAAGACTATACACCAAAGTCTCTGCTATTTGTCCAACATCTTTGGCGACTACATACAATACAATTCTTGGCGTGACAGAAGGCAGAAATCAGAACAAGGGTGCGATGACCTCACGTTTTGGTTCAAATTCAGATGAGCCTTTCATGTCAATCGAGAGAAGCAACACAAGTTCACCAGATGGTTCACCGGCTGCAATTACTCCTACCAGAGAACGGGTTCAGCATCGCGGTGGGTTGATTGGAAGCAATCATCATCGAAGGTCAAGCACAACACATATTCCACCGAAGCTTACCAGAGAACCAAGAGGCTCTGTTCCTACCTACGTTGCATCACTTAGTCATTTACAAAGTCCCCTTGATCCCCGGGGTCAACAGTAACTGTCTAGCAATCTTGCACCTAGTAGGACATCTAACCAAAGCCAGATGTCATCAGAGTCATATTTTCAACCAGCTGATTCTTACAATTTGCAATCTTCATCTCAGACAACTCCCAACGGGCAACCAATGTCTAATATGATTAATACAAATACACTCAGCTCGTCTAGCTTGTCAGCAACACGTTTTCACTCAAGGCAACAACCATCTCCTTATCAGGCAGCTGACAGAGTTATGACATCTCGAGGCGGGCCAGAATCTCACGTTAGCCCTGAAAATGTACAAAATACACAACCGGAGCGATTGTCTTACCCAGAGACTGCTTTCCGTTCAAATGATGACCAAAATTCGGCTGGGAATTTCAAGTACTCAGGTCCTCTTGCTTATAATCCATTGACAGGGGCATTAGATCCCGATGACACTTCAAACTACCCGACTCAGCTGCCACCGAACCTAACACACCGTTCTCAGATGCAATTGGGTTTATCTGCTGCAAGTGGCATGGCATTATCAGCAGAATCACAAGCATTGGAGCGTACAACGACTGGGTCAAGTAATACTGCTCAAAGTACCTTAGTTCCGGTATGTATTGTTCTTACTCTTGGTATGAAACTACGCTAATATTGAAAGCAGCCGGGAAGAAAGAGAGGACGCCCACTAGGGTCAAAGACGAAAAATACAAATACGAGGAGGATACAACCCCCACCGCATCGTACACTACTTCCTGATTATTCATCAAAAGCCCCTCTTCCATCATCTGCTGTGAGTATCTACTGATTAATAGTGTCGTTGTATGGGTATCTAACTGCTTTATTAACAGATTCCTGTTCCCATTAGTCAACAACTCAGCAAACCACGTGCAAGTCGTGGAGTAACATTCAGCCTCGCCAAAAATGCCTCTGCAATGCTCAATTCGTTTAGCAAGATAGTTCCAGCTACAGTCCAGCTGATCGCCGACAATGGTCAAGTATGGGAGTACAAGTACGCAGGAACTCGACGTAACTTGAAGGGGGGACCAAGTGGAAGGTCAACTATCGCAAAGCTTAATGAATGGGCAAACTCTATTCTACGTCGAAGACTTCCCAATAATTTCCCTGCCATAGCAAGAAAAAGATCATACTCTATCCCAACTAAGCCAAAAGCAGATAAATGGACAGAATGGGAGAGAACATACTTAGAGGCGCATATCATGGATGCTGTGAAAGCAAAAAAGACTAATCTCGACGAAGAAGATTGGCAGCTTATTGCAGACGCTCAGAATGAGGAGTTCCTCGACTATAAAAGGCTTCCTGGCTTACCTTTGGCTCAATTGACATCACGCACTCTCACCATCGACGATGTTCCCATGGTTAGAGGTGGTGGCTTTACGAAGATCCAGGGACACTTTCCAAAGCGCTCAAGCTCTGAAATCCAGAGTATACTTTATCATTGGCCTGATATCCAGGATAAAATCAAGGAGGAGATCAAGAAAAATCGTGGAAAGATCCCAAATTATCTGGTCTGTGATACCGATCTCAGTGATTCTGAGATGAGTTCGGATGATGAGAATGGAGGGAGTGATACAAATGTAGTTGACGCTGGTTCAAATGAGCTTGTCACTGAGATAGGGGGTAATCTTGGTATCCCGTTGAACGAGCAGTAGGGGTGTTCCTATAGATATTGATGATATTCTTGGGATGACCATTGAAGTTATGAGGTTTAGCACAATTTAATAATGATAAATGCGTCTTAGTAGTGCTTCAGTGTGAACTTCATTGTGTGCCTAACTACTCCAACATGATTGTTGAATAATATATTCAAGTATCTCAACGCGAACGCTATATTTGGAACCCTAAATTGATTTCTCATGCTCTAATATGGACAGCTAATCGAATGAAGTATATTTAGAGAGACAGAGTAGTAGAACACACGAAGAATCAATATAGTAAATCTCTTCATTGGAACATTCTATCTTGATGATTATTCAATAAGTTTTTTTGTAGTTAGTTTCTCACTATTTCCTGGGGTTTTAGCAAAGGAAACCAATTAACTTAAGACTTCTAGCTAGACTACCCTAAGGTATTCGTTGGACCGCATTTGATGAATTTGACATAATATACGGTCAGATCATCCGTATACGACGAAATTTTATGAATTTTCATTATTGTAAAATAAATTTCGATTTTTGACTATATATGATATCTAAATTAAGATACCCTAACCTCCCTAATCATTTTCTAACTCGTTTCGACCGAATCGATAACCCCCCTCCTCTAGCTCCCCCCTTATAATCACCCTCGCTATTTATCTTCGTCATGTAATATTCACAGAGTTTTAAGAATATAGATAGTTACAATCAGAGACTTTTCTCTTGTTAAGTAAAATTACAATTTACCTATTATATATACACGCATATGTATATACTCACTAACTCTAATCTGATCGTATGTTGACCAGGCATCTGAAATCCCTAGTCTTGATATTCATCCAGGGTTACTCGTCTAATATGAGTCTAACCATCCCATCTTTTCAATGTAATTTAAAGGCTTAATTTCGCATTCAATTGTAATTTGTACAGCCTTTAAAGGTCTCCTTCAACTAATTCTCTTCTTATCATTTGCAACTTTAAAGCTTCTCAAGTTCCGTACCAACTTCGATCCACTACTATTTACAACCAAGGTAACTCTTCCTTTGTATACGTGTGTGACTTCGTTGCTTCTTTAACAATTCTCAGACTAACAATACACTTCTCAATAGTTAAAAGATCATCCCTAGATTCTCGAAAATTTAATCAACGAAGCATTAAATTTTAAAACGACTTCTTCATTTCCCGAAATCACCCAGAAGATGGATCCACCAATTTCGCACACTCCTCGAAGCAAACATGGTGGAAAACGGGGAAAACAATATGACTGGACACTCAAGCAAAAGCAAGACATTACCGAAGCACTAATCGGTGATCCACAACCAAACAAAATGCGTATCGGATTGGTGCATTTGAGGGAACCTGACTTACATCGAGAGATATATTACAATCGGGGTTTTGGTGCTGGTGAACCATTTGACTGGAACGATCCAAGTGATGTTTTTCTTTTGAATAGTTGGAGGCAAGACAAGATTCGCAAGTACACAGCCAGAAGCGAGGGACAAGTGGAGCGTACCAAGGTTGTCCAAGACCAGATTGTCAAGAGCCGAGGTGTCCAAGGAGCCGCCATACCGAGTGTAATCAAGGATTCTGGAGATTCTAGCCATGAACTCATCTCAATGGTCAACCGCGGGAGAGATATTGAACAATTTCGTATTCAAAAGCACAGATCATCGCGCCTCGTAACGCCCAGATTATCAAATGGTCGTCGAAAGCACCCATCTACTCCCCAACGATCCATCGAATTTCCTGAGGTTGATCTTGACAGGATTGTTAGTTTGACAGAACAGCAAAAGCAACATCGCCAACGGGTACAGCTCAGAGACTGGACCATGATTTACCAATTTATCGAGAAGTCTTTTGACGATCCGACTCGGGAGATTGGTATCAATTATAATCTTTGACCTTCTCTGGCTTTGTCTCAAGTCTGAACTGGACCTAAATTGATTTCTTCAACCGAGTGTTTCAACTAATTGGTGATCTCCCAAACACACGCTGACGACAAGTCCGCCTTGACTCCTTTCAGGTTCTTGAGATCTGAATTTGGTTCTTCACTTTATCGGAGGTGTGGTCGATCATATGATAGTCGAGTAACGACAGGCAGAGAGATGTGGATAAAGATCTGTTCACATCAGACAGACATGTGAAGCTTTGGTGCTCTGGTTAGTCTATGGGAGAGATATTTTAGGGAGCTAGATCTGGAATATGACGATTATGATCATGAGTCTTCAAATATTTCGTGAAGTTTACTTTGCTTTGAGTTCTTGGAAATGATTGAAGTATTTATTCCTAGCCATCTTGAGGGTGCTGCAATATGTGGAGCTTGGAGTCAAGAGCCTTGTTAGTCCATGAATGATATCATTTAGTATTTTATTACATATGATTCAAGGAATCGTATATATCTAATTTGTCACGAAGAGAGTCGTGATCCCCTGCAGAACCTAATAGGGAAGGTGCTACTGCGCTAGGATAAGGGGGGCTCTTCTTGAAGGTATTACTTTCCAAATTCAGCAATTACAAGAGGTCAACAAACTTTCGCATACGCTTGAGATTTGAAAAGTCAGCGACGTTCTTATTTTCAATCACAACACATCCATCAACTGCCATACCACCACCACCACCACAACATCGACGGCAAATCTAATCCTGCCAACAATCAATCATTCAACTGTTTGCAGTTGCAGCACCATCCCCTGCCAAATGGCAACAAACTCCTCCATGTCAAACATCACAGCCTAGGAATCCTCCCTTGGGTTTAGGGAACTTCATGATCTTGTGTTCATCCAGGACTTATCCCCAATTCCCGCAGCCATGACCAGCGATGATCTAAAAGATATCATTAGACCCATACATCGAATTACTTCACGGCAAAATCCCAATATGGCCCAAAAGTTATTTGAGTTCATTACAAATGAGCCTCTTCCTCGAGCAAATGCTCCACCAGACAGCGAAGCATCATCTAAAGCTTCAAATGAGGCATTACCAGTGCGCCGCCGGCCATCACCAGATCTTGAAGCCCTATCATTAACTCAGGGCCTTCGAATTTCAGATTGGGCTGGCAAATCCAAAACTGATGTAAATGCGGCAAACAATAACAATGTTCCTGTGGCTCCTGCTGCTGCTCCTCTGTATATTTCAGAATTAATCATTTTCAACCTTTTGAATATATGAAATAAATAAAGAAATACAAATTTCAATTTGTATATACATTTATATATAAAAAAGAAAATAATTCTTCAAATTAAATAAATCTAAGAGTTTAAAACTTACACTAAGATTTTTAATAAATTTATATTCAATTTAACGTAAACCAATCCAATCAAATCAGATTCCAGAAATCGCAAATCCATTCAAAACGAATTTTTCTTCTTCCGATCTAAGTGATCAGACTCTACTCAGGCTCTAATACCCTCGATGAATATATCTATTTAATCAGTCGGAAAGGTAAGATATATTTATACCTACAAAGATAATATGATAAATAAAATAAAATAAAATAAAATAACAAACGAATATAATCGAGCGATTCAACAATGGGAAAGGTTCGATATAAAGTTCGTATTCATTTTAATACGTATATCTATATTCATCTTTCATCTCAACGACAATTTCAATCCAATCCTCATTCATTTCATATATGCATAAGATAACAGCGCAACATACAACAACAACAACAACACAAGATAACAAAACGTAACACAACGCAACGCAACATCATCCATTAACCCCCCCTCGCCATCTGTCAATCAATCAATCGATCAACCCAAAACCAACATATGAGACCTGAAAGATTTTTTTCCATGCAAGATTAATGCCAAAAGTAATGCCAAAAAGTAATGCCAAACGATGCAAAAATAAATAATGCAGGAACGATGCAGGAAAGTAAATCAAACCAAACATAAAAGGTAATGAAACAGCCGGTCCAGATATTTCTTCATCCTTCATCCATCGCCCATCGTTTCTCGTTAATCCAATCATGTCATCATATCATATGCATGCACCCATAATCATCATCATATAAACATGCTGTGACTCTCACGCCCACCACGCATGACAAAGCCTCATCCCACCACCCATCAAACCCTCAAATCCCTCTCCAACCTCCCCCTCAGCCTCTCAATCCTCTCCCTCTTACTCCCCACACTACTAACACTATCCGAAGGCGCCACACTCATCGCGCCCCGGGGATTAAAATAGCTCTTCCCATCCTCATCCACGCCCCTCTCGATACAACTCTTGCGATCCCTATCCGCATCCCCCACATGCGTGTACCCGGCTCCCTGTTCCCTATATCCACCACCGTATCGCGCGCTCACCGCCGTCGATGCCGGAAGCGGTACCTCTCTCGGGCGAGTCCGCTCGCTAACGGCCGAAACGGATACATCGTCTCGTTCCCACGTGGCTTCTGAGCGAGGAATGCGTTCTCGTTCACTTGCGTGAGGAGCTCGAGATGCTAATTTGGACGGCGAGAATTTAATCGTAGTATGCGTGTGAGAGATTTTACTTTTTGGATCATCGGCACTTCCGCTTCTTCTATTGGGAGTAGCAGAGACCTGGGCCGGAGCCGATCCATACTCATATTCTGATTCTCGAATGCTGACTTGAGTTTTTGTGTGAGAAACCATGGTTGGTGCACGACTTATTGCTTTGACCGTACTTGTTTTTTCACTGACTCGACTTGGTGCGATACTTTGTGGTTTATCACGAACATTAATAGCAGTAGGAGGTCTAGCAGTTCCAGCATTCGAACCCTCTCCTTGCTCAACCGAACTTCTTGTGCGAATTTTCGTGCCTGTGTTTGAATGGATGACAGAACTGTAGTAACTGCGTTCTTCGATCGGACTCAGCACACCTTCTCTTTCGCGTTCGCGTTCGCGGTCGCGTTGAATGCGCGAGTAGTTGGAGGCTGGTGGTGGCATGGGGGCTTCAATGACCCGGTATCTGCGTTCTCCTGAAGATCCACCCCGGCTACTACTCGCGATTGTTTCTGCGTGACCGGTTGTGTAACTCCTGCGGAGACCTGGCATATTCTTGTGTTCTGATTCGAGTTCGTATTCAGGGTCTTCGCTCTTGACCATTGCATATGCGAAAGCAGCGCCAGCAGCCGCGCCGAGAAAAGTACCGACGAGAGCTTTATTTGTCATACCAAAGATTCCACTATTTTTCTCCTTTTCTTTTTCTTGATCTTGTTGTTCCACTTCATCTACGTAAACCGTTTGTTCATCATCTCGATTCCTATCCCTCCTCACACTAACTTGGGTACCCGGATGTCCATGTCCACCATAAGTATCCCTCCTCATACCTCTAGGGAACGTCTCCGCTCTCCGAAAAGGTGGGTGCTCTAAAGTTTGAGGGGGAGGTGCATGTGAGATTTGGGTTCTGGTAGGTGCTCGGGAAACGTGACTTGGAGCTACAGCACGATATGCTTCATCAGAAGTAGGCGCAGTCGAACTACCAGCTGTACTCCGAGCAACTTCTTCTTGCCACTCGAGAACACGGCGAGCTTCTTTTTCCGTGGCAGCTGTGACTATAGTTGGAGGACGGGAAGATTCTCGACCGCGGGGATTCATTTTCGGTTAGGGCGTGTATTGTATGTTTTGATGTTATACTTCGTACTTTATGCTGTCGTTGAAAATGTATTTCTGAACCTGAAACTTTATACAACGTATTTTCTCGCACTTGTCGAAGGTCGAAATGATATGTATATATGTTTGTATATGTTCAATTGAAGGCAGGGTGAATGACTCGAATCGAATGGATGTGGCGTGAATGTTGAATCGTACGAACGGGAAACGGTGAATATAATGTACGTATTTCCAATATATCTCCAAAAATATCAAGGAAAAAAAAGAGGAAGATCCGATGAATGATGAAATAGCGACCTTGATAAGTTCCTAAAGCAAATGTGACTCTTGCTTGTTCCCTACTTGCTCCGCTTGATCTGCTAACTATCTATGTAGCTGTGGATATAAAGGCGGTCAGAGGTCAGATGAGTAAAAACTCATGTGCATACTAACAACCTTTGATCTTATCCAGCAAGCTCAAAACATGAAACACTCAAGCAATGAATGATTCTAACCATCAAAACTTGGGAATAAATTTTTTATCGTAAGATCGAGTGGATGAAGGTAAAAATCGTTATGAATTAGGTCGTATTAAAAATTTATGATGCAGAAAAGCTCCACGCCGGAATATACCAAAATACCTCCGGGAGTTAGAGAGTGAGACAAAAAATAAAAAACAAACCAAATGTTGGTTGAAAATAAGTTGTGAATGGGGTGAAATGGGGTGAATGGGTGAATGGGGATTGTGGTGATGCGGCGATGTGATGCAAGATGCGTAAAAATGGAAGCGTTGGCGTGGAGTGAGTTGCGGTCGATGCGGTCCTGGCGGAGGCTGGGAAAATGCGGTAAAGAAAGAAGCAGGTACACTAGATAGATAGTAGCGATAGGACCTGATTAAGAGATGAAAAAATGGGTCCTAACAAGTATTTCTTGAATTATGAATTGAACTTTCCCAAGAGTTTCAAAGAGTTTCAAATGGATGTGTATATGTATGTGTATGTATAATGTATGATGTATGTATATGTATGTATATGTGTATGTGTATATATATATGTATGTATATGTGTATATAGATATGTATAAATTATTCAACGAAATAAATAAATAAAGCGATCGTACTGTGTTCCGAATTGATCCAATCTTGTTTTGTTTTTGTTTTTGTTTTTGTTTTAATTCTTCGAAAACTTATAAAGAGAGAAAAGCAAGAGTTATCCACATATAGATCTTGGGAACATTCCCAAAGATATATTATAAAATTACTATGCGATTGACTGACTTTAACCCTTCGATTCGATAAATAAACTTTGAAGAGGAAGCAAAGGAAGAATGGTAGAAGCAATAGGTTTATGCATCACCGAATAAAACATAACTACTGGCGCTGCTAATACACCTAGTCTAGTATGTACGGAGTATGCATCCTGCATGTGAATGGAGACCTATCTTATTAGTCTGACAGACAGTTGTCGCCTCATCCTCACTCCTCGAATCAATTCATCCTCACAAATCAATGCAAATCAACTCCAACCAACACAAATCAACCCATGCACACGCTAACCATGAACTCCACAACTTTCTGGGGCCAGCGTAGCCATCAAGAATTTTATTTGGCTTATGCGAACTCAACAGAGTCAGCACTTTTCGCTCAAATTCATTTTCTCCAATATCATTTGGTCACAATTCAATGCCTTGAAACATTTTATGGATAATCGTGGCCACCTTTTGGGTGCCTGGTCTGGACTGGTGAAGGGAATGGAGCCCAACTATACTCGGTAGGTATTGTGGATGGCTAAAACCGCACAGCAAACACATTGAATCCGTATTTTGATACCACAGAATGATGTCAAGATCTTTCAAAATAGAATAGGATGCCTACTGAACTGTCAGTGAATTAGAAGCTTCTAGAATATTGGTCCCAATCTACAACTCAAAATGTATATCGGTTGATTTGATATCAAATGTTGAAAAACTATGTATTTGGATGTACATTTGAGGGTATACTTCATTTCGTCCACCTATTGTCCAATTTACCTAATTCCCTAATTTAAAGCCATCTTCATCATTCTTCACTCATCACCTCTAAAGGCTCTAATTCTGCAAATCGGAATACCTAGTTAAGAAGAGAAATCAATCCGATGCACGATCCTGTACACATACCGTTTCCTACTGTTCCTACCTTCCACCAAAATGTAAAGGCTGCTTGCTTCTCCGGGTGCCACGTCTCCGGTTGCGAACGGAGATCTCCCGTCCAAGGAAATCTCGTACCTACAATATTTTTGCGACCGCTCTAGACCGGGATCATCAAATCGCCTCAAATAAAGCGATTGGTCTTAAGGTCATGCGAAGCAGCAACCGTTAGCAAATAGGACAGTTGAACCAGACTCGAATTCCTCATCCCCATGTTTCGTTTGAACGAAGTGTCTCAATTCCGAGGTAAGATTCAACTTGGTATTACAATTTTTTGACATGTCAACTCGAGGCGACGGGAAAAACTCCAATGAACTATAAGGAGATCAATTCAAGATCTGTGATTTCCATTTTCATCTCAATTGCGCAGACCTGCATCTAGAACCTGCATGAAAAATGCTCTGTTATATATTAAAATTCAAGGCGGGTTTACCGTTATCCCATTCTTGATCACGCAAACTATTCTTGGCTAGTTGCAAGGTGTGAGAAGAATGGGGCATACGACAAGTGGATTAACTTCAAGCATTGTGATTTGATGGAACCTTCGGAAAAAATTTGCTTTCATTGACCTGTATAGTATTCTTATACACCAAGATATCCGCTGTCACCAAATGACTCGCTGTAGTGTCTGCCACCTAGCAGCATGAACCAATTTCCCATGCCAATTCGGCTTACTTGCAGTGTAGCTAACTCCAGGAAGGAAGCTTGGTGCAATATGCTACGCCGAAAGTATATGCTGAAAAGGGGGAAATACTTATCGTCATCCGACGTGCAGTAGCTACTAAGCTGTAGAGTGGATGCTAAACGATACTAGAAAAGACAAAAGAGATGTGGACCAAGTTGAAGTGGTCCACGAAGACGACTAAAGCATCTTGGATCTGATGTTGAACGCCCGATGTTTTGGTTGTAAAAACAGAGACAGAGCACACAGACACCCAAGCCCGGCGACCATAAGCATATCGAACGATGTTGTTATCGTTGAGTCTGCTTGATAGTTCCGCTTTCACCTTTTCATAGCGACCAAATCCCATATGCCCATCATCTTATACCATTCATAACCCTACGGTTCTTTGTGCTCCGCTCAGTCATTCGTATACTATCGAATGTGTTCGTCGGTAAATTTCGTAGCATAAACAGACAACATATTAGTCTAAATGATATCCCACGCGTCCTCTGCAGCGTGGCAGAATTTGCTGCATGCCACACTTGCAGAAAGACTGTAATTACTAATGGAGATCTTCTCATCCACTAGATCATCTGCAAAGTTGTCTGTTCCCTTTGCCATGGCACCAACAAACACACAAATGCTCTCCTTCGGCTTCAATGTCTCCACATAATCCCGAACACGGACCAACTCTGATTCGAAACTCAATGTAACTTTTCGGCAATTTGGAGGTAAGTGATCGGTGATCGGGTTCGCAATAACCTTGAGAAGTTTTTCTTGAGAGTTGACTGATCGGATAGAAAGTCGATGTAAGAGTTGAACCATGAGACCGGCAAAACGCTTAAAGGTACGTGGAATTCGAACCGTTGGGCTGACCTCGATGAGAACTCCCTTGGCTGTATGGATGTAGATTTGGAGCCTTCCAGCTTTGTTAATCGGTGAATCGAGGAGGGTGAGAAGACACTGCTATAGGTCAGTATTGGAATGACTGGTCACATATTGATTAATTACGAACCTGATGTGTAATATCAGGTCGGGCATCACTGATATCTCGGTTCATCTTGCGCATAATACCAATGTGCTCATCACTGTTGAGAAGGGAATATTTTTCCTCTGCGGCACGCGCGCCAGGTCTTCCACCACCGGAAGATTGCTTGTAGGTTTCGAGACTGGCATTGGAAAGAACGACAATCAATCTTTGCGAATCTTTATCGGTAGAAGGAATTGGGACATGCTGTTCTGCAATAACCTTAGGAAGGCTTGGAGGAGGTTCAGATTGAGTTCCTGACATGGCGAGTGAATGTTAGTAGGTGGCAGAAGAGATGTTGAATGCTTCTAAAGGAAGTGAATGGATATATTGATTTATCGATGTTATTGATGAACGATACAAATGTGTGTATGGTACGAGTAGTATGAGTTAAAAGAGTAAATAGATGTGAAATTCAACAGTTGGTTGAAAAGTTTTTCTCGCCCTAGAGCGGCGCGACCCGCTGAATGGTGCGAGAAGGAAATTACATATGTTAAAGTTTTAAGAATGCTAGATGGAAGAGACGAAGAGGCAAAAAATAATAAAATAAATCTTACTTGGTCGCTTTACAGCTCTTGGTTCTGGAGAAGACATTGTGACTATTTGTAAATTCCATTAATAAAGCTTTCGACACAGGTGTAACGGATCTTTTGAGGTGCCTGCATACTGATATTAGGTGCTTTTGGTGGTCTCGGAGTCGATTGGTTTAAATCTTCGTAACCCAAGGCAATGGGGAATAAAATGAGAAGAGTATTATCTCTTATAAGAGAAGATGTACATGAGTACCAGATATATCAATGGTTGATAGTTGTGAAAGGATGAAAGGATGAAAGGATGAGAGGAAAGAATCAAGAGTAAGTTGATACAATTGATGGATAGATAGATGAATAAGGAATTTGAATGAGGCTCGAGAAATATAATATATGATTATTTATTTCTTCAGAGAAAAGTGGGATGAGTAAGTTTGGGATGGATGGATGATAAGAAGAATAGAAGAGAGTTATGTTATGGGACCTTAGCGTTGAGATTACTGTAGCAGTAGGTAAGTCAGTCCTACATTGCATCTTGTACTCCGTATTGAGCCTGTTCAACAAGATCTCGAGGGATTGAGGGGTTCAAACAATGTACCGAGTAAGACTTTATCGAATAATCTATTCCTTTGTGTATCTTTCATTACTTGTTAGCATTGTTCTTGTTAGCATTGTTCTCAAGACTATTTACTGTACATTGTGAATGATATGAAGGGGTCATCTTTGCACAAGCCATGTCTTGGAGGTAAAAAGCTGCACCATGGAGAGATAATAAGTAATAGCACACATTGCATTAACATTCATTGATGTATGCAGGCACCAACCCTGAGTGCATTAAACAAAACACAACTTAAGGGAATTTGCCAATGTCTCGGGTCATCTTGAAGCTGCTGTACAACTACCTTCCGGGATTCCTTGTCATCAGAGGTGTGGTATCTATGCTTGTTTCCTTCAAGTACATCGTGGTATGATAGTTCGGACTTCGCAAGAGGTACTCAAGTAATACCGCACCTCCTCCATTCTGCTGTGTCGTGTGTGTTTGCCGCAAATCTTCTGTCCACTCACATCTTAATGCCGATGCCTCGTTCACAGTTTTAAAAATCATGGGAACGGCCCGACACCTTTTCGTTTCTATTATGGTTTTGCTGTTGCTTCTTTGAACCGATATTAAGCACAGGCTGTACGATCACCGGATGATTGTTAGAAGCACAAGTTTGCGGAGGATTAAGCACGCGAATCCGTAGATTTGAGTTGTGCTACAAGTTCCACCTTGCCTTGTATCAAAAACATTTATATGACAGGTTGTTTTTGACAAGATCACTTCATTCCACGAATAGATGTAAGTGACTGACCTTTATATAGCCAAGGTTTCGACTCCTGTCCTATGATCATGGTGAAAATAGTGAGCATGCAAAGCGAGAAGTCGATGATAGAATTCGGCCGATGGGTTTGAGAAAGAAGAAATAGAGCGGAGCTGGAGGTGATGAGGTTTCTAGGAGAACGAAAGATGAGAATTCAAGTCGGACTTGATGAAGACTGGAGTATAACCATTGACAGTCCTAACATTTGTCATCAATAACGAATCTCACAGTCTAATGCTTCGGATGATATGGCTATTAAAGCCTCTCAACTCAAACATCACGGCGCCTTCATCCGAAGCCACTCTATCGTATCTGCGCGTATAGAACATAGGATAAGCATTGTCCCAAGACAAACTGATACTAAGGATTATACTGTGCTTTTGAGAAAAGACTGGGGAACAAGATTGTGAAGACGCTCGGCTGGGGCCACCTTATCAGATCTCTGTAACACCACCTGAGACAGGCACAAAATGAGAATTTGAGTACTTTGGATGGCAGCTGTCAATCTATTATCGTCCGAAATGGTAAAAGTCAATGCGGTAGGAAAGAATAGTTTGGCAGCGAAGAAATTTAGAGATATCAATTTTGAAATCTTCTTCCGTGATATACAAAGAGGTGTTTTGACGATTGGAAAAGTGTACACACGAGATGGCAATCTTTCGGGTTTGGAGAAAGGCTAGAGAGTCCTTACACTCCGGATGGTTTTGAATTGGGTCTAATGGAGTATACTTATCCATTGAAAGGTTGAATGAAAGGCTGCTACTATCTATTCTGAGGTTGTAAATGTTGTGTTTAATGTACTTGGGTTTTTTAGTTTCTTCTAATAATAGCGGGGTTGAAAGGGGGCAAGGACCAATTCAGGGCCAATCAACCCTACGTTAACCCTATATCGATCTTACATCAACCCTACATCACCCTACATCACCCTACCTCAACCCCTACATCAACCTTACCCAGATGTAAAATCCACTTCTCTAAAATTATTTCCCCTTTACTCTTCTTTCAACGACATCAGAATCATCACATCAATATTAACATCAAATATATGATTGCCCTGATGGAATTCAATACATAGTAAATTCCTTTTATTCCTGATGGCTTCGATGTTTCGATAAAGACATGAATATGAGTTTGGGTAGGTCGCCTTTTCAAGGTTATCAGACGATTGGCAAGTTTTATCACCCTTGTACTCCAGACGTCAACGGTTTCCAATCAGCCCTGACACAACCAACCCCCGTGTCTACATTTCGTTCATCTCATCCCATTTCAAGCAAGCTAGTACATGTGAATAACCTAGGTCACCTAGGCTAGGTGGGATCGAATTAGATCGGATGAGAAATCCCGTCTGATATCTCTACACGCTTGCTTCTCTCTTTTCAGATGACAGGTACTCTAGGCGCTGCGACAATTTTGATCTCATGTCTAGTTTCACAGCTTCTTATGCAACAACGGGATCTTCATTGCCAATGTACAGCAGGATTATTATCACTCCTGTCTATCCTTTTACTGATCCAGTTGGATATCCGTTGATTTACAGATGTTGTAATGCCAAGGAAAAAGAATAAGTATAGACGGTCGTTTTCTTCTTTTCTTTCAACCTCATCCTAACCATTCTTTTCTAATTTCTCAGTTCAAATTTCATCTGGCGGGTTCCTCTCTTTTATAGCTTCCCTCTTTTGGTTCAGATCTATTCTATCTTGCCAGTCAAGTAGATCACGTTGACCGTGTATCTAATTTCACCACCCAACGCCTCGAGGTCTTCATTCTTTTATATACAATATCTTATACAATTTTTAACTCCAAATCTTCAATCCGGACCATGTATTTCAGCAAATTTGCAAGCGCAGCTGCGTTGATAGGTATTGTAGCGGCAGTCCCATCACCACAAAAAGGGACGAACAACGGTGCTACAGCCGCCAATGGGAACGATGCTTCCCTTACATTAGCATCAAATGCTATTCAGAGTGGCTCATTTGCCGATGGTTCAGGAGAGATTGGGGCGGCGGAAGTTGGACAAGCAAAATCGGCAACTTCGAAAAACAACTTCATCAACTTTTGTGATGGCGACAAATTGACAAACGGCCTACAAATCACCACCGGATCTTGTAACGGTATTCGTAAGTCATCCATGATATCTATCTTATTGTTATGTATCTAATCAGCAATAGCAATGGGAAGAATTCCAGCCAAAACCGCCATGGTCTCTTCAACTATTATCAATCCTCCAACAGGTGGAAAAGGCATCCCCGCAGACACAACCTTTAGCATCACAGTCCAAATGTCCAATATTGTCGCCGGATCATTCACTAATGCCGACTCCACCTACTTCTCTGCACCCCAAGATCTTTCAGGTGGAAAAGTAGTAGGCCACACACACGTTACCGTTCAAGATCTCGGTAGCTCCTTGAACCCCAAACAAGCTCTCGACGCCACTCAATTTGCCTTCTTTAAAGGTATCAACGACGCAGGAAATGGTCAAGGTCTCCTCTCTGCTGTCGTTACTGGCGGTCTCCCAGCCGGAAACTATCGGGTTTGTACATTGGCTTCATCCTCCAATCATCAACCTGTCATTATGCCGGTTGCTCAACGAGGCACAGCAGACGACTGTACAAAATTTGTCGTAACGGGTTCGGGTATCACTGCAAATGCAGCTTCGGATAATGGGTCAGGTGGACAAGCAGCTGCTGCATTGGCGGCGAGTGCTGTGAATGCTGGACCAAATAACTCAGTGGCTTCTTCTGCTGCTGCAACAGCTACTTCGAAAAACTCGGCAGCTAATGGAAATAATGCTGGTGCAGCTAGTACAGCAAATACGGGTAATGCACAAGGAGGAAATAAAAACCAAGGTCAGGCAGGAAAGCAAGGTCAAGGAGGACGGAATGGTGGGGCAACTGCTGCACGTGAAGAAAGAAAGGGTAAGCAGGGACAGAGACGTCGCTCGAGACTTGATTTTATTGTTTAGATTTCTTGTTTATTCTAAGAGGTGCAAGATTCTATTTATGATATGAATAAGAAATGAGAGGAGGGGGAAGAGGGAGAGGGAGAGGGAGAGGGGGAAGAGGGGAGAGGGATAAGAAGGAAAGTTGTTACCATAGTAGTTTCTAGGGCAATATTTACTGCCATCTTGTATATGTTTGAGTATATATAATTGATCAAATATATCCAATTAACAATTTCGAAAAGTGCAGTATCAATTAAAGTGCGCCGAAAGTATCTATGTAAAGATTCGAGAAAGGCTTCAATTTAATGTTTACTTTTCTGCAAGGCTGAGAAAGTTTGGTCGCCTCGTCAAATCCCTTGGCTAGCGTTTTCTAGAAGGACAACAATTCTTTGTTATTTCCTATATGTGATTCAAACCAATTGTTCACTTGAAACTCAAACTTCTGGTTTGGAGAGTGAGAGTGAAAATCTCCTATTCTTCTAGGAAGGAAGATATTTTATTAATTTTACAATGAACTGGTATGAACTGGTTTCAACGGTGAAATTACTTTCAACATCATACTTCTACTTCTACAACTTCAACTCCAAGCTCTCATTCCATCTTTGGTCACGATTTCCTCCAGCCTCAACATCAAACACCCCAACAAGGCAAAATGGACAACGTAAAAGATTTCCTAGTCAGATATGGCTCGAAAATCTACACGGAACGAGAAATGATTGAATTACAAATTCATATTATCCTCGCAGCTCTCTTTCCCATCTACATCGGATCACATGCATCACTCCAACGACCTCCTTCCGCTTCTCCAATTCGCAAATCCACTTCCTCATCTTCTCGTCGTCTCGCAAACTCAGATTCAGAAGATGAAGAAGAATCTAGAACTCCAATGGAAGGTCTTACCCCCTCTGATGCTATTATGTTTCCTGTTCTAGCTAGTGTGGCTCTGGGAACTCTTTATTGTATTATTAAATGGTTGGATGATCCAGCTATTCTTAATAAGATATTGGGATGGTATTTTTCATGTTTGGGTGTTTTTGGAGTTGGGAGGTTGGCGAAGGATACTTTGGACGTCGGGGTTGGATTCATTTTTCCTAGTGTGTGGACGAGGGGGAAGGATATTTTTCATTTTGATCAAGATTTGAGACGTCAAGTTATTGAAGATGGGAAGGGGAAGATGATTAATGTGGTTGGTATAACGAATCCTCTTCCTGGTCGACTTTCAACGGGTCGTTTTTCTGAACGGTTTACGAATATGCTTTGGGATGTTCGTGGATTGTTAAGAACAACTTTTACCCTTAATCTTCACATCAAAACTTTACTTCCTCATAACAAATCTCCGATCAAATTTACATCGGTCCTGGGTCTTGGAATAGGCGTCGCCACAATCACCGCTTACAATATTCTAAATGCTCCATGGTATCTTACAAATCTCATGGGTTTCGGTTTCTGTTATGGATCTCTTCAACTCATGTCCCCGACTACATTCTTCACTGGTACCTTGGTCCTTATGGGACTCTTCTTTTACGATATCACTATGGTGTTTTATACACCTCTTATGGTAACTGTAGCTACATCTTTAGATGTTCCCATCAAACTTGTGTTTCCACCAGGTGCAAGTGGAAGAGGCAGTATGTTGGGATTGGGTGATATTGTTTTACCGGGTATACTTGTTGCGTTGGCTTTGAGGTTTGATTTATATTTACATTATTTCTATTTACAGAAGTCTTCTCCATCTATTTCTTCCCCTTCAACCGCCAACTCAAAGTCAAACACAACATTAAATAGCAAAAGCATCATCAAATTCCCATCACCTACCCCCAACTCCCAAAAACCCACCTATAAACCCTCAACTGGTCTCTGGGGTGAACGTTTCTGGACTTCATCTTTTTCACCCTCTCCCTCCTCTTTATCTTCCCCAAACCACGGAACAGGGATTGAAGGAACTCGTTTCTCCAAACCATATTTCAAAGCCGCACTAGTAGGATATATCACAGGAATGATCACAACATTAATCGTCATGAATGTATTCAAACATGCACAGCCAGCATTGTTGTATTTGGTTCCAGGGGTAGTGGGAAGTTTATGGGGAACGGCGCTTGTGAGGGGTGAATTGGCGCTTATGTGGGGGTATACTGAGGATGGGAGTTTGGAAGATGGAGGGAAGAAGGAGGAGGGGAAGGAAAGTATTGAGGGTGGAGAGAAAGAGAATAAGGAAGAGAAGAAGAGTTTAGAGGGGGAAGAGAAAACGATTCAGAGGAAGACGGCTCTTGAAATTGGAGAACTGAAGCAGGAGATTAAACAAGAAGAAAATCAAATCGAGATGGAGTCGAATAATGAGAGAAGGGATTCAAATGCCAGCAGTTCGATTCTCTCCGATGGATCAATTTCTTGGCCTGAAGATAATGGGAATGGGAATGCCAGTGAAGCCGATGATGAGATGTCTTCTTCGAGAAAAGTCATTAAAGGAAAAGGGGAGGGAGAGAAAGGAAGAAAGGGTAAAGATGGTGAGGAAGATGAAGATCATATCTTTCTTTTTTCTATTAGTAAACCAAAGTCTAAGGCGAGGGGTGGAATGGATTCGAAGAAGGAGATGATGGAGCGGAAAGGGAAAGGGGAGGGAAAGAAGGATAGATGAGAGGTGAAGGTGGAAGAAGGAAATGCGGAAATGAGACTGGGATATTATGAGACACTGTGATTGAGGAAACAGAATACAGAATGAAGAGCGAAGCAGAAAGATACCTTTTGCAGCGGAGAAAAGAACCAAAGGAAAAGAAAGAAAAGAAATGCCTAGATAGATACAACACCTAAATATAGATTAGATAATGTACTAGCTCTGAGCTCTGAGCTTTGATCCATACACAGTATACACATACATAGTATATATAGCCTACCTAGCATAGCTGATAATATAATATAGCATCAAATATACTCTAGTACTCTATAGTATAATCTCAGACATAACCTTGGAAGGAAATAATCATTCTATTTCTTCATTTCATTTTATTCTATTTCTTCATTTCATTTCATTTTGTATATTTATATTCATACACATACACTTATACATTCATACATTCATACATTCATAGACTATAGATAGATAGATAGATAACAGTTTGAGAGTAGAGAGTGAGGAATGACAAGTTCAAGATGGAATATCGGCGATTAATATAATTATCTATCCTAGAGTGACCGTCTCTTTATCCAGCTGTACGATATCATATCATACCGAGATTTCTATAATGTAGAATGGTGCTGTGTTTGCCTCTCTCTCTCTCTCTCTCTCTCTCTTCTTGACTCGCTTGCTTCATCTATTACCTTCCTCAAATCACCTAAACACCTCCAAAAGCAGCAGCAGGATAACTTCTCTTCTTCTTCCCACTCTTTCGCTCAACCCCAGAAAGTCCACTTCGACTACTACTCCTCGAACTCTCTTGACTTTGAACTCTCCCTTGCTCTCTAGGTCTTAAAAATACTTCTTCGGGTAAATCATTCCATTCTCTATCCGGTCTGCGATCTTGAAATGATGCTGTGTGTTTTGATGGGGGTGGTCTTGTTGTCCCTGTTGCTATTGGGGGAGGAGGGGTTGATTTCGTTGAACTTGGTGCTGTGCTAAGATTTGCCTGTGCTTGTGTTTGCCTAGAAATATGATCTTGGACTGAAAATCTTCGTCGAATTACCCATGCTTGTTGTGGTCGCAATCTCCAATAATACCCTTCAACATATTCACCCTTTTCGAAACCTCGTTTGATATACCATTTCAATGCTTCTTGATTCGCAACCCATACATGTGCGTATAATCCTTCTATTTTAACTCCGAGAGGCATGCGTATAGATGTAGCGGATTCGATAACCGAGTTTAGGAGAGCGGTTGCGAGACCGAGGGTACGGTAGGGTGAAAGTAGAGCGAGAGATTGTAGATATATACTATACGTATTTGCCGGCGGTTGAGCATCTGGAGAGGATGGAGGAGAAGGATCAATTGAACAGATTATGGACCCGACTACTTTTGGTTCAGAGTTAGGTTCTGATGATGTATATGTAACTACTCTTGAGAAAGAGAGAGGTATTGGTATGGACGCAGAAGGAGGAGATGCAATAGCGTGGTAGAAAGCATCGGGATATGGGATTGGAAGGAGTAAATCATTGATGCGACGCAGAGGTTGTATATGATGATCTTGTGCGATTTCGATTTGATAACCTTGAGGAAGCTTTCTTGAAGATTCTTTAGAATCTGGGGTAGCGGTAGTTAACGATTTTGGTGGAGAGATATTGGTAGAATTTGGTGGACCTGATGCAGGTTGAGGTGGATGTATTTCTTGTCTTGCATTTTCATTTTCATTTTCATTCTCATTGGCATTCTCAGTTATGATTGGTGATGTCCCTGGTGGTGGAGTGTATGTAGGTTGTTTTGGTTGGAAAAATGATCGAATAGATGATTGTTGAGCTCTTGGTGGTAGAGGGGTATTGTTTGACATGATGATGTCTGGTGGTGTAATCATTGCTGGAGTTACCATAAGCTTTGGGATAGATGTTTAAGGAGAGACAGATCCAAAGGCTTGGTTGAAAGAAGAAGACTATGAAGAAGTCAACAGATATGAAAAGGAGGTTATGATAAATAAGAAAAGAGGTCTGTCATCTACAATACAATACGTTCTTATGATATATGCATGTTGTATATTTTATTATTATTTAGAGGAAAAAGGAATGAGGAATTACACTAGCCACAGTTATCCCTTCACTTCAAACAGAGACAAACAGAGACAAACACCGACAGCACTTTCTAAAACTAAGGTTAAAAGTTGATTAGTCATGTAATCATTAGCCACAGTCGTATAAGCCACAACAAAACATCCCGTCACAGTTCCGTACAAGCATATAAAGTCATGATCATTTTAACCTTCACCGCCTTTACTAACCCTATCAAGCTAGAATGGACTGGCAATAATTTCGATGCCATCAATGGGGAGCTTTGGTGTGAAACCTTCAAAGTACCTGATCCAAGTTTCCTGAATTGAACTTTACAGGTTGAGGTTCAAGGGAAAGATAATAATAATAATATCAAATCAATTTTCTATCATAGAAAAAGAAAAAAAAAAGTGAAGGTATTCAGAACAACGACAACTTGTCTCTAATTTTTTTCGATTTCTCTTTTACCTCGAATTCAATACCTTCCTTATCAATAATAAAATGATCTCTTATTTATTTTCAATACTTTTTATCATTTCTTGAGAGAGAGAGAGAGAGAGAGGGTGGGAGAGATCTTCCAGTCATTACTTACTTACTTACTTACTTTCCACCAAAAACCCGAAATCCTTCAACAATTCCGTCAGCCTTGGGGATTTTAAGAAATCAAAATCAATCCGCAACAGGCAAATACAACTTCAAAATGTCTGCCGACGATCAGTTTCCAAATTCTGGTATATTAATTGCTGGTCAAGATGAACAAATAGATACGATGGGGAAACTGGTAATTCTTCTTTTCTCTACCCTGGAATTTACCTTACCTTTCTTTCCCTTTCCCTTTCCCTTTCCCTTTCCCTTTCCCTTTTTCCAAATATGGTCGCCTTACTTACCAATTACTTACCTCCTATATAGGCAAATGCTGTACTTGATGATGTTTTTTATAATCTCATTCATGATATTGTATTACAAACCCACCGTGAAGAGAAAATTGCAAAAGCATGCTCGGCTGCTATTGTTATTGAACAAAAAGTCGCAGAAACCAATCCTGATTCATCAGACGATCCTACGAATTCATGGAACACAAACCAAATTATAGAGACCGATGCTGCGAAATGGGAAAATAAAGAAGTTTTCTTATTAGGCAATCCTTTAGAATTGGTCCATGAGATTATTTGCGCAAAGTGTGGTTTACCTCGACTTTTACAACCTACCGATGGAGTTGGTGCAAAGAAACCTCCACCAGGAAAGGAATTTTGCAAGAAGAGACCTTTCATTGAGAAACCATGGCATGATGTTTATGGTCAAACATATGTGCCAGAAGGACCAGGTAGAGGAAAGAAAAAGAAGGATATGGTTAATCCTCTACTACAACAACAGAAAGAAGGAACGCCAAATAGTATGGATGGTGAAGATGATGGACCTGCAAAACCAATTTCTTTCCCTCACGCCAAATGTCACAATTGCAATACATTCCTACCGATTAAACGAATGAATAATCATATGGTGAAGTGCATTGGTGGTGGAGGAAGAGATTCTGCACGAGCAGCTGCTTTTAAGATTAATGGAAATGGTCTAGGTACAGGAAACAATAGTCAGAATGGTACACCACCAATAAGTCGACAAGCAACACCACAACCCAATGGAGGAAAGAGAAGCAGTCCAAATAAACGCGAAGCAGCCGATGATCCAGATTTCGAATCCGATTCTCCACAAAAGAAGAAGAAGTTCTTGAAGAAACCAGGTAGCTCAGGTGGAATTATTCTGAAGAATAAGCTCAAAGCTCCGAAAATGGCAAAGACATCTTCACAAATTTCCTCTTCAAACTTAAGTTTTGAACACAAGAGACCGGATAGTGATGATGATAATGATTCAGGAGATGATGATCGAGATGGTGAATATGGAAGAAAAGCAAGCGTTGAACCGAAAAAGAAAATGTTGGTTAATAAAGCGGGGGCAGGGGTAGTTAAGAAAGCAAAGGATGGACTTGGTATTGCCGGTTTGAGCGAGAAGAAGAAGAAGAAGTTATTATTGGGAAGACCTGGTAGTGGTAGTTCGACACCAGTACTGAAACCAAATTCGATACCACCAGATGAGGATAGGGAGAGAGAGAGGAAGAAGATTAAGAATGGAAATGGAAATGCTCATAAGAGAGATAGGGAGAGGGAGAGGGAGAGGGAGAGAGAAAGGGAGAGGGAGAGGGAAAGGGGGAGGGAAAGGGATAGGGAAAGGGATAGGGAAAGGGATAGGGATTGGGCTATGGATGAGAAGTCTGAGAGCAGTCAGACTTTGTCCAGTCCGAATTAAAGATGGAGTAGAGCAGTAGAGGGAGGGAAGTTTTGGTAGAGAGAGAAGAAAGAACTTTTGAGTTCACCAGTGTAAGACCATGGTAGGATGAACCTTTGAAAGGCATTGATGGGATGGGTGATAGGATTCCACTGGGTGGTATACATGCATATGGTTGGCGTTCATTTCTTACTTCTTACTTCGTGCTTTACGTTCGGCATTTAGCATTCGGAATATACACGAACATTCTCGAGAGAGAAAGAATTTGAGGTATACATTTGGCGTTGCATACAGAAATTTTTCCAGTTCTTTTTCCGTTACACTATTTCATCCACTTCTCTTCTCTGTATTTATGTTATGAATGATCATGGTGAATTGGGTGTGTGGTGATGGGGTTGGGGAGGGAAGGGAAGGGTATAGGGGCATGATACCCACGGAAAAAATTAGGAGGAGAATATATTACAAGGAACTTTACTGTGTGCTGTGATGTCCTATCTGTTGGTCTGGTTTACGGAACGGGTTTTGTGATTGTCTTGTCTTGTGATGTGAGCGATAGTATGTGAGGTTCAGCCCTACGATAAGTATATCGTTTGCGGTCATGATGTAACATGCGTGGAAGGAGAGTAGGGATTTTTCGGATGGGTGTTTGAAATGTTCCGGATAGGCCGGGATAAAGAGGAGTTGGTTTGCAGTGGAGTAAACCACCTTGCAACGGATATTGGGCAAGTGTTCTATCGAAATAAATCACATACCATCTATGATGATGATGACTCTACCAAGTGCTCTGCTCTTTTCCCTCTGCTCTCCTTTCGTTTCGTTTCGTTTCGTTTCGTTTCCTCTCCTTTCTAGACCGGATGGCTTACTTTGGAGTGTGGTTTGAATGAACCATATACGAGTATAAATATATCTTTTTTATTCTCTATTGCCCTTCTGGTCTTTTTTGAATAAAGGGGAGCGGCAAAACGCGGGTTGACGGTATAGGTGTGGTGAGGATGGGGTTGAGGATGTAGGTGCAAATTTTGAGCTGAATGGGAGGATGGTGGACGGTTTGGCTGGCGTTAGGTATTTCATTATCATTATCGTTGTTATCTTTTCTGTCGTTTTGTTTTTGTATACAGCTAGCAGCTAACTGTTTTTCTGTTCAAGTAATCCATCTTATTATCGTTATTATCATAATCATCGTCTTTTCTATATCTATTTATTTTTCTTCACATCTTCAGTCTTTCTGAGGTATGATTACTTGAGTGTTGAGGTACATGTCATAGCTGGAGTAGTTTTATGATATTCGCGTCTGTGTGGATTAATTAGGATGAGTGGAAGGGGCTTTATAATTTGTATGTGAGTTGAGAAGTTCTCTAGAGGTCTTTTTGTATGGTGGGGTGGATATTGTTCGAGTAGATCTCAGAGCGAGAAAACCTCGAGGTATTTGATAGCTGGGAGAGTGTTTACTTGCTTCTTTGCTCCTATACTCCTTGGCTGTAGTCTGAATATCTTATTCAAGACATATAAATCCGAATCGAGGATAACTCTATATTCTATTCTATATCTATTGCCATTTATCCCCATCCTTCTCGTCCAGATCATCTCGCGTCCATCATATCTACACTTGTCCCGCATCGTATATATTGACTAAATATCTTACAACATATATATTTACTATATACATATCTACCTTTATGGATATATAAATACTACTCATCTGGTATTCAATCAACACCATGGGTTTGGATCTTCGTTCTTGATCGACCAGGTGGTTGGCTTGTCAGTGCTGGGACGGGATAGGTTGGGAATAGGTGGCTATGTATATGAGTGGACTAATAGGCTTCGAATTGATTTTGGGTTGAGTGATGTGATAAGGGGGCAAGTGAGGAGGTGGGTATTGATGTTTTCATTTTTATTATTGTTATTTTCATCATGAATCTTTCTATATATATATAGTCACAGCTGATATCATTGTCAACGCCTCTTCATCATTTCTATTACTACTTTACTCATCCAACCTCTATCATCACCATCATATCCACCCGAATCATCCCTCATCCATCCCTTATCCCTCCAACCTCACACAATCACAAGATTCTATTTCCATGTCCATCTAATTTGAAGCATGCAATGGATCGCGCACCTATGAATTCTGCGAAACATGGCGGGGTTGAGGATTCCGCTGTTTGTATATTTATGGAGGGAAGATGAGGGGGAAGGGGTTAGGTATAGTGAGTTTTTCTTAAAGATAATAGAAAGAATTCGAAAGTGTGAGTTGGGAACTGAGAATCGCGAATTGGGTGAGCGGCGGAAAAGTGAAGAGAGGAAAGAGGGTAGGATTCAAGCGAATGCTTCCAAGATCCACACCCGGTCTTTATTAAAGTAGGTAAATAAATACCTCTCCTCAAACCATCTCCAACTTTATGGAAATCAAAAAGAACATAGAAGTAGACTCCAAC
The DNA here is from genome assembly GCA_002162575.1 of Sclerotinia glacialis. Lineage (NCBI taxonomy): Eukaryota > Fungi > Ascomycota > Leotiomycetes > Helotiales > Sclerotiniaceae > Sclerotinia > Sclerotinia glacialis. Next base: position 2,105,268 of record NGKH01000001.1, on the reverse strand, counting down.
ATGGCTATGATATTTCTATTGCCATTTAGGTTGGTTCCATGGATATAAGAAGTGAGCTGTGAGATGAAGAGATGAGAGGAAGAGATGTTATTGTTATTGCCATCATTTTCATTCCTATTTCGAGCGATGATAAAACCCTTTTCTTTTTTGCTATCATCGATTTCTCCTACAGGTTTTCCTCGAACTTGGGGGAAGGGAATTGACATCCTACGAGCTTGGATTCATTTCTTACGAAAGTCAACGCTACTTGCTACTCAAAACATGGGGTACTAACTCCATATCCTTTACTCCCAAGCAAATCCAGAAACCATCTCTTGTTCCTTGGAGACAAAAGAAGAAGAAGGCAAAAACGCTCAAGTGTAGATAGTTCCTGCTGGAGCAGTAATATATACTTGCACCGCGGCTTTTTCATCTATCTATTCGTTGAGAACTGGAGATTAGATTAGATGTATGAATATAAATAACTCTGTTTTTGGCATGCATTTTGGAACTCCATGATGTGTTACGAGAGGTCTGAAGAGAGGACAGGGAGTAGTTGGTGGGTGGACTCTGATTTTGACTCTTGGATAGGGTTTTGGGAATCATAATTTTTGGGGATTTTCTTGAGCGTGGTGAGGGATTTGAGAATAAGAATAAGGAAATTCTAGCCGTGAAATTCGTTCTATGACTGTCAATTTACTCTTAAGTGTATAGCTATCTTTTGTTATTGCTGTTACTTTGCCACTATTATTCTCAACGTCATCGTCATCTCCTTGTCACTATCCTTGATTACCTCATTATCTATCCATCTTCAAATACCTCCAGGATTGAAAATACACAAGTCTAGACTTAAAATCTATATAACCTATGAAACAAAGTCTGTGGGAAATAGAGTATTTTGCTATTTGTTCCTGTTGAAGCTGGGTTTTGGCTTCGGTTTTCGGATGTAGATGAAAGGGGAGGGGAGAGGAGATGGGTGGGATTTTATAGGGAGAGTATGGTGGTATGGATACCTACCCTCTCGGTTATAGGGAGAGTATGTGGTATGGATACCTATCCTCTCGGGAAATAGAATAGAGTGGAAGGGATGGTGTGGACTGTTGCTAAGGTATGTCTATGGCATGGTATGGTAGATCTAGGAGAATAGAAGAGTGAATCATTGTTTGTATTGTCACTTTCTATTTCCATCTTCCGTCATCTGTTTTCTAATTTACTCGTCTAAAAAAATTGAAAATTCCCATCCATCAACACAAGGTTCGGAAATATATTTTCAAGGTTCTAAATGATAAGATACTCCCTCATAGAAGCGACCTGATGTAAGAATATTGTTGTCTTGGTATATGGATAAGAGAATAAAGAAAAAGCAAGGCATTTTATAGCGCTGTTTCAATGATTGAGAATCGGAAGTGGGAAAAGAGGGAGAGATATTAGGGGGGGGCAACCTGATCCTATCCATCAAGAGATCGAACAATACTCATTAACCAAGCATGTGCTTTCTCATCCGATATCACAACCTCATCTCATCATTCCCAAAACTATATAATTGGAAATACTTCCACCAATTTTTTATTCCATCAAACCCTGAGAAAACACTCCAAATAAAGGCCGCACGGTTGTTGCTATTGCTTTGTTGTATGAGGATACGATATGACTAGAGTGATAGTGTATTCTCGTTGAGGGAGAAAGAATTAAATCCTTGTACAATTCTAAAGGTTCGGAGTGAGCTGAGAACTTGTTGTCGTTTCCTGAAATGAGAGTTATATGCCTTTTATTGCTGTTTATATTTTCGGGTTTTGTAAATATATTTGTTGCCAATTTACCTAGCATCTTCTTGTGAGATCAATATTTGGTACTGAGTTATTGCCATTACACTTCACATTGTCCATTTTGGCGGTCTTCCTGTCGTGATTTTATATCTCGTCAGTATTTCCTCTTGTGGTAACCAGTGCTACAATTACGTTTACTTCCGAGCTGTCTTTTCTCTAGACATCCTAGCCGAACCTAACAGCTACGACTCTTGGAATATGGATAGTTCCAAAGAATCAACCACATTAGTCAAGGCTTATTTATATTAATTAGTTGTCTCACAAGAGAAGCGCGAATAATAATAAGCTCATATGTCCTAATAGGACTGTATTCATGAAGAAGTAGCTTCGGAATCCAGTTCCGTAAATCCACATGATGACTTTATCGAATACCAACACATGGCAGATTCAAGAAGTATGTAAGAATCATCCAAAAGCAGCCAATTTATCACAACAACAAACGCAAATTTTTTCGAACAAATCCAAAGAAAATAATCGCCAAGAGTAAGTATCATTAGAAGAATCTTCATTGATATAATCTTCAGCCTTGAATCCCTAGCACAGTAGATATCCTGGATGATAATCGCCGATCTGCTTCCGAAAGTTGGTGGTGATATTGCCGGTGCTGGGTCTCTGGACTATCATTATCTATGTCCTAATCATTGTCACTGTGATTAAGATGAATAGAGCACAGTTTACTATGGCTTATATATACGCCCGATTCTTTTTCCTTCACATCCTCTTCTTCTCCATCGATTCGTGTTCCCCTAGAGAGAGACCTAATTTCCCCGTTTACCTACCCTACCTGCTTTATAGATTCCACAAACAAATCTCCCGATATAAAAGCCCTATGGATTTCTCCCTTCCTCCCCTCTCTCAGCGACTGCGAAGTGGGAACGCGGTACCACGATGCGAGAAAACAGATGTTAGCCGCCGTGCACAGCTCGTAGAAGCTTGTGAATCCTTCCACCAAATATCAACTCAAATAATCCCAAGTTCCAACATGGTATTCTTCACTTGTACTATCATTCCATTGTCATCTATCGCTGGCTCTGCTAAACAAGTATTGCCAACTCATTTGAAAGTTCAAAATCAGCCTTTCGAGATATCTTCCCGGGTCCGTCCATTAAATCTATCACAAAGCCTCTCGGTCTCTCAGTCTCTCACAGAGTCTGACTACCCTACCTCCGAAAACTCACAGGAGAAACAACCAGTCCCCTGCGTTGCCAGGAACAACTGTGATTTACTCCGCAGAGTTCATATACCTGTTTGGTCCTTATCCTGCCTAACTTGGGACTAGTAATCTCGTCACCACATGGCGGAGTGTGATACATCGTGTGTGCTGCATATCTCGCATGCGGAGAACTATTATCGAAGATATTGCACGTTTTCTGAATATCTTATCTTCTTTTGTGCGTAAACTTTAAAAAATTAGGTTTTTTGTACCCTATTTTGGTGACAGAACCGTTGTTTGGGTTCGTTCCCAGCTGTAACGTTTATGTCGACATCTGGGGGACCCGTTGGTATGGGACAGCCGCTGGCTGGCTCATGATATTACTTGACGCCGAAGTCTAAAATGGCATCCGGACCAAATGTAAAGATTAATCGTCTTAACAAGCCTCGGCCGTTCTAGATCATATCACTTTGAGTTTGAAGGCAGCCATATTGTAGGTGAATTTTCAATGTAGGAAAAAAAAAGGCAAAGAACTAAAATTAAAGTGCAAAGATCTGGTGATTGATATATCGTTTCTTAGTTTAAAAATGATTGATGAAATTTATTTGGACCTCTCGGCGCTACAAATATGAATAAGACTATGTACATGAAAATAAAGATGGTAAACTATGATATCGCAACTCTTGAGATTCTTTTTGGGAATTTCTCCTCCGCATTCTCAATATTGGTTGTATTTTTCTCTTTCCGTCAAATCCATGAATACATCCATACTTTTCACTGGACCTGTAATTCCAAGTGAAGGAGTGCTTTCATCCAAAACTGGAAACTTTCCGTTAATTCCAGGCGCCAGCTTGACATCAAAGCGCCGGAAAATAATAGCAACAAAAGCATAAACCTGCTCCTTAGCCATGACACGTCCAGGGCAGTAGCTAATTCCGCAAACGCCATGATAGGAGCCAAATGGCGAATACTGCTGCAGCAAGGAAGTAAGGTTGATATTCACTTGTAGATACAAATCTCCAAGCAGGGTTGAGAAACATTGTGAAAAAGTTGACACTCAGTGGAGCTTCGTGAGATTGAAATTATCTGAAGTCAAGATGAGATGCTTGTGAGAACGAAAGGAGTACACTGCAATGTCTTCAAGTGATGATCCCAATGGATCGGCATAAGTAGATATACTTTTCATACTCATCTTTCCACTGTTGACCATGCTGGATACAAGGCAAATCGACTTCACCGATACCAGTCACATAGTGCTGGCTGTGCCATGGGGATCCTGTTCAAAATCCCAAATGTCCGACGATGCGCTGCCCCTTGATCGTCCTCATCACCCACATGGGCGTCAATGGATATTGACATTCTGCCTTGAATTCCATCACAAATTACAAATTACTATCACGAACTATCGTGATGAGATATTACCCAAATGGGAAATCTTCCGAGTTGTTAATTATTTACGAGTTTCTGCATGGACCACATTTTCATATGAAATATATATTTCGTGCTAGAGCTGCGCACTAAAATTTAGTTTCACATCAGGTGACAGGGGTAAAATCATTCCCTGTTGATTTTCATGTACATGATTGTTATTTGCGTGTCAACACGATAGGTACCAAGCTTGACTCTATGCCAGCTAAACCCCCAGCCATCAGATTAAACCGATCTGGTCTACTGAGATCAGCTTGTAACAATGCCATCTACAGTTAGTCACGGCTTTCAAATTTTAACGGGAATTCTAACGTTTGGCAGATACCCCTGGTGAGTAAACGGTGAATGCTGCTTGTCTATCATGCCATGCACTTTCTCTCATCCAAGCATGGCGGGCAAGGGGTTCACAAAGTGTATGAGACAGAGAGTGTTGAAGTTCTAGCTATTTCTACCTTTGATCCCACCAGACAAACGATTTACGATCTTGAGTGCTTCACAATCATCAGCCAACCATGACATTGCAGCAAGACGGAGCTCTGTCCAGCAAGGACACCGAGTCTATCGATAAAGATATGGGTGCCGTGGCCATTACGGATATCTCAAGCCCCGCAAGCCCCGGAAGCTTCGAACCTGATGGCCTTTTTCTTCACTCATGGCGTCTTGCGGCTGTTATCGGGTCCCTGTGCCTAGGAATCTTCCTCCTAGCATTGGAAATGAACATCATCGCCGTTGCAATTCCTAGAATTACATCTGATTTTCATGCATTGGATGATGTCGCCTGGTATGGCTCAGCATATCTTCTCACCGTTACGGCCTTCCAGCCTTTGTTCGGTAATTTGTACAAATACTTTGACCCTAAGATCGTGTATATGGGATCTATAGCTTTATTTGAGTGTAAGTTACGAAATCCACCCGCTTGATGGTTTCTGACTTGAGACAGTGGGATCTATATTATGCGCCGCAGCACCTTCTTCCAGTGTTCTCATCGGAGGCCGATCTGTTCTTGGTTTTGGGGCAGCTGGGATTTATCAAGGAAGTCTGGCAATTGTCAATTTTGTGGTAGAGCTCGAAAAGAGACCAATGTACCAAGGCATTGTCATCAGCTCTTTCGCTATCAGTGTCTGCATCGGGCCTGTACTTGGTGGTGTCTTCACTGACAAAGCCAATTGGAGGTGGTGCTTCTGGATGTGATGATTCCCTTCATCCTGATGGTTTTACACATACTAATAAGAAAATAGTAATGTACCCATGGGCGCTGTTGTCCTTGTTTTTATCTTGCTGTCCTTTCGAATTGGAGGTACAGAGAACTCAAATCGTTCCTTGAACCTTTCGACTAAATTGAGGCGCATGGATATTGGCGGAGTTCTGCTGTTTTTAGGAGCAATATACTGTCTTCTTCTGGCATTACAATGGGGTGGACAGACTCTACCATGGAAATCGTCCAAAGTTATCGGGTTGTTCGTTGGTTTTGGTTTGCTCATCATATCCTTCGGCATTCTACAATGGAAACGGGGCGAACATGCCACAATTCCCTTGCGAATCCTTCGACAAAGATCAATCTTCATGGGAAGCATATTCCTCATGTTATTCGGCATGATGAGTTTTGTCTATGCTTACTACCTGCCCATCTATTTCCAATCCATTCAAGGCGTCACCGCTATACAAAGTGGCACCCGTTTCATCGCAATAGTTCTTCCTCAAATCATTGGCTTGTCGCTTACTGGAGCTATCGTCACAAAATGAGGTCACTATGTCCCATATATGATTCTTGGAACGATAATTGCAATGGTAGGTGCCGGTCTTCTCACTACCATCGACACCAATACTTCCACGGTCCGATGGGCCGCATACATGGTAATCAATGGATGGGGCACTGGAATGGCACAGCAGCTTCCCTACACCGCGTTACAGATTGTGTTGAGTGAAGAAGACGCGCCTACTGGAAATGCGATTGCGGTATTTATGTATCAGATTGGTTCTTCCGTCTCCGTCTCCATCGCACAGTCCCTCTTTCTGTCAAGGTTACAAACCAGCGTGCCAGCTCATACCACTGCTGCATCAGCAGAAGCGGTCATCAAGGTCGGCGCTAGTGGTCTGCAGGATTTGTCTGGCGGATCGGCGATTGTCTTGGCTGCATTGAGAGAAGCGTACACCATTGCTATTAGGGATGCAATGTATTATGCTTTGGCTGCAGCTTGTTTGTCTTTACCGTTTGCTTGCGGGATGCAATGGTTTAATCTCAAGAAGGTTGCTGAAGAAAGAAGGAAAGCAAAAGATGAGGGAAATTCTGACCAGTTTGGGGGCTCGGTCAGGACGAACGGTGTAATTGGATCCGAGAAAGTCTAGACTATAAGTGTATTTGGTGTGACATTTCCCGAATAATATAATAGATTTTGTATGACACCTCTCTTGAAGTGAATTCTTAGCTAGATCGTTAAATTTTCCATAAGAACTTCTCATTAAGTGAACAAGATCAAAAGGTGTGCGCGGGATTTTCAGTTACAATTCACGTGGTACTCTATTGTCAGTGGTATGTAGTTTCATCATTCATAGGTCCGTTGCGCCATAATTTAAATCCATCCGTCCTGTCCATATGACACCATTCAGCCCATCCATCCAAATAAAAATACAGCCAGAACCCTTTCCTCAACCCAAATCGTGACCGTGACTCCAACCTTATTTCATGCCCCTTCCTACTAGCACAACGCCGATATCAAAGCCAAGATCCGTCTGATCCCAAACTCACAAAACTACATAGGTAGTTGGTCGTCTTCGAGAATACCAAATTCCAGTCTGATATTTGTGTGAGTTGATCAATGCTTTTAAATCTTCAAGCGTCATAATACATACCAGAATGCAAATAATAGTGACTAGAAACTCAAATTAGTTGAACATTCATTTCGGTAAACATATTAAGAATGTACTCGTACTCACAATCCATCCAATCCAGGCTCTCAACAGCAAAAGCAGCCTTTGCCAGCATACCAAGAAGAATCAAAATGACGCATGATATCTGAACCGGGGACGTGTGTGTTGCCTTGCAGTTACTGGAGTATTGGGAGTTATTGAAATGTTGAAGTTGGGTCAAGCGCTGATCAGCGAGGAGGGCGGGAAAATGCATCTTTGTGTTTGATCAATGTGTATGGGGGGTAGCAGGAAAGAAGACCCAAAACAGATATCGAAGTAATTGTTCTATTGTTATACTTGGGATTTTTTTCAAAGTATACCAAGGGTTGGAGGGGGCTTTTCGAATATCGCTTGGCGTGGCTTTCTGGTGAATTATAGACACAGCCTGCTTAGTATCAGATATCAAGGCTATTTTTGAACAACGGCTGAGCATGGGTAGAAAATTGATCTAGCGATGGCTTCATGTATATGAGCGGGGGCGGATAGTCTAGCAGTGCTAGACTAGCATAGTGGATAACCATGTGTATAACCCCAGCAGCACAGTGGGTAGCCAGTGCCACTTACTCCATACATCACAATGATTAGGCCCCCAACTTTGATGATCTGAACCTTCACGGACTATCGACTTATCGACTATCATTCGGCTTACAGCACGTGCCAACTGCTATCAGCCGAAACACACTTTTTTTAAAAAAAATCATGTTCTCCTCCAATACTTTTATTTTCATTTATTAATTATATTATTACAATATACTTTATTGAGGTCAATTAATTATAATAATATATTTGGGATGAATCTTAGTTTATACGACTGCGGCAGAATTATAGGAAAAGCTTTTGAAAATGCTAAACCTACTAATATTGTAATCGACCTTAAAATCTCTCACGGAACTGTTCGATATATTATTTTAAAAGATTCACAATGTATCGATGGAAAAACTATAGCTAAAAAACCTCAAAAGAAATCATATACAAATCGAGACGAATGTATTATACTAAAATATATACGACTTTTCCCGAAATCGATTTATGAAGAAACCATTAAAGTATATGCTTTTGATTATAAGAGGATTACTTTTAAAAAGATTTTGATTAAGTATAGTATAACCAATTGAAGAATTAGAAAAAGATCTGAATTTACAAAAGAATATAATATTAAAAGATTAGTTTGATATCTAAATTATAAAGGATAAACAATAAAGAAATAAGAGTTAATCTTCTAATCGGACAAATACTTTGTAAAATAAGGGAGGGGTACAAATCAGGAATGGATCTTCCGCTTTCCCAAGCAGAAATGGCAGCAGGAAATGATCCAAATCTATTCTATAGATAAGAATATAAAGATTATAATCTGGGGAAGCTTTTGTGATACCAAAAGGAGTAAATTATATATTATAAATAGGGATTTCGAAAGTAAGAAGTTCAGGTATAATACCAATTCTTACCTTAAGGTTCTTAATAAGGAATTAGCTTCTATTTGGAAAGATTTGGATAAAGGATATTAATTTATACAAAATAATGTTTCTATATATTGAATTATTAAAGTATTAAATTAATTCAAGACTAAAAATATTCCTTTGATTGATTTTTGGCCTCTTTATAATCCTGATTTTAATCCTATAAAATATATTTGGTAGCATCTAAAAGTACGAATTTTCGAGATATTTCCTGATATTATATAGAATAAAAACAAATCGGAATATATTAGGCAAAAACTAGAGAGTATATTACAAACAGTTTGAGATATATTGGATAATGATTTATTTATAAAATTAAAAGTTAATATAAAGGATAAAATAAAGATTTGTATTATAACAAATAATTGATATATTAAATATTAAACGATTGAATCAAGATATCATTATAAAACTTTTCATTATTAAAACATATATATTTTTCAAGAATTTATTTAAATTTCGAATCAAAGTATTGAATAATTGATTTAATAATAAGGATTGAATTGATTATAGTTGATAATAAATTCCGGGTAAATTCCGGTGGGCTGATAGGAGTTGACTAGTACTGTAAGTTTCCCCCATTATTGGACACTGTAATGCTCCCAAAATGGTAAGTTGGCTGCGTAACTTCCTAAATCGTGATTTGCTCCGTTTAGATTGGTGATTTGGGGGCCACAGATATAGATGTACCGGCTATGCAACGGCTTTGCTAAGTGCTTATGTCTCATTTGATGCTGGATTAGAACTAATTGATGATTGGTTAAATATCTGGCCTGGTGCAGGTATTTAATAGATACTGCTTCATGAGGAATAGAATAATTGAGGTAATCGATTTTCAGCCCGGAAAAGCATACTGTAATAAATCACAAGCTAGTTACAACTAAAATGTACCCCCTTAAATCCCTACGGGTACAGACGCGAGATGGGATACTCTTAGTAATTCAGTGATCTCTCTGTGATTTGTTTTAAGCGCTGTGCCTTTCGACTGTTTTCCCTGTCATTTGCTTTCAATTGCGGATACCTCATGCCAAAGTCCCATATTTCCATTTTCGGGTTTATCGACCGAGGAATGATTTTCCACACGAAGCTTTGAAATTGACAATTGTTCCCTTCTGGTTTGTGAATAGCATCCTTCATCACAGTTGTTGTTATTGTATAGTCGACAATCATGGCTGGCTATTCTTTATTCCTAGCTTTCGTCCTTCCGGTGGCAGGATGGGTTTTGTACGTGCTGTATTGTCTGGCTGTCAACTACAACCTAGCTAGGAAGACGGGCCTACCCCTCGTGATCTTGCCCATCGATTCTGGTAATCCTCTTTGGATGGCCGTTGATACCAAGATTCTACCATACTTCCAAAATCTACCTTTCACCAAAAACTTTACCCGTTTCAATTATCGAGGATGGGAAATTCACGATCGATACAAAGCGCATCAGGAGATAGGCGATGCATTCATCTTGGTGACTCCCGGGAAGAATTGGCTACAGCTTTGCAATGCAGAGACGTTGATCGATATCAATGCCCGTAGTAAAGAATTTACCAGACCAACTGAGATGCTAGCCATGTTAAACGTCTTTGGACCCAATCTCGGGACAACAGAAGGAGCTCAATGGCAGCGTCATCGCAAAATCACCGCCACATGTTTCAACGAGAACAACAACGAAATTGTATGGTCAGAAGTAATTCGTCAAGCAACCGGAATGCAAAAGTATTGGTCATCAAAATCTTCGATCAATACTATTGGCGACGATGTACGGACACTGTCATTACACGTCATGTCTAGCGCTGGTTTCGGAAAATCATATCCGTATCAAGGAGCAGAGGAAGAGTCTACTACTCAGGGCTCTGCTAATATCAGAGATGCTTTGAAGCTGATATTGGATAATTGTATCGCTTTGGTTGCCCTGGGTCCAAAAAATTTGGATAAATGGTGGTTACCAAAAAGTTGGAAACCCCTTCATGAGGCAACTGTCACATTCCAAAACTATATGACAAATGCGTATGAAGAAGGAAAACAAGCTGCTGCGGACGGAAGCACACATGGAAATAATCTGATGACTTCACTTGTACGTGCGTCTCAAGCAGAGAGTAAGGAAGCTTCGAGTCAGGGTGGCTTGACAGAGCAAGAAATCTACGGCAATATTTTCGTATTCAATTTTGCTGGTCATGATACCACGGCCAACACATTGGCTTTTGGGATTGCGTTAATTGCTACTCGTCCTGATGTTCAAGATTGGATTGCAGAAGAGGTTAATGAAGTATTCGGTGATGAAGACCCAGAAACCTCGAACTATGCGGAGATATTTCCACGTCTGAAGCGCTGTCTCGCTGTGACAGTAAGTAATCATATCCAAACGATCCATCAGATGCATAAGATCTCAAGAACATACTAACCCTCTTACAGTACGAAACAGTACGTCTCTACACACCAGTAGCCATCGTCAAAACCAGCGGTCCTGAACCCCGGGAGCTCAAGGTCAACGACTCAACTCATGTGCTTCCACCCCACACCATGATCATTCCCAGTTACTCAGCCATGCATACACATCCCCGTCACTGGGGATCCAACTCTCTTGCCTGGGAACCATCTCGTTGGATCATACCCGCTTCAACTTCTCCATCTGACACCGCACTTGCATCGTCTCCGCCACCTCCAAGGACTTCAAATCCCGCTACTGAAACTTTCCTTGAATTTCCAAAGGCGTCGAATCCATTTATTGCTTGGTCCGGCGGCGCTCGAGTTTGTCCTGGAAAAAAGTTCTCCCAGGTCGAGTTTGTGGGCGTGTTGGTGGGATTGTTCAAGGATTATAGGGTTAAACCTGTGCAGCTTGAGGGAGAGAGTGAGGGAGATGCGATTGAGAGGTTGAAGGGGTTGATTAAAGAGGACACTGGGTTTAGATTGCTATTGCAATTATTACACCCAGAAAGAATGTTCTTCAAGTGGGAGAAGAGAGCTTGATGGTATTTTCCACACGTGGGGGTTCTGTGTATATATTTTCATACGTGAGGTGGGATGTGTAATATAGAAACCCAAATTTAGATGTATAAGATTCTCCCATTGTCTTCTTTCAATCCAGACTAGATATCACGATTCATTTCCTCATAATAAGCACAGAAAAAATGTATTGTCAAGACGTCTCTTGGCCACACCAAGTTGGATGAGTTAACATCTGCTATGAGTATGCAACTACGACACCCAGTTCTCTAAGTCATCGCAAGACCAATCTTCATTGCCACATGCTATTTCTTTCTTGTTCTCTTTCCACAACATACCATCGTTTATATTTCTTTCAACGTCATTCTGTTGCAGTCATTGCCAAACAACCGAGACAGTTACTATCCCCCGAATTCTACTCTCTCGTTTATATAACATTTTCCTGTGAGCATGAAAAACAACGAGTGAGTATATACCACCATTGCTTCTCCTCCTCGGTCCACCTTCCCATTTCTAATATGGCGTATCCCTTTTTTCATCTCGGAGAAATAAAGCCTTTTAAAGGAGCAGGATTATCCTCCTGGACTCGCAAATATTCAAGACATGGGAAATCTGATAAAATCCTTAGGACGGCGCTAACTTTGCATCACTACCGCTCCATCTTTTGTATTTACATGACCTCGGACTGAAAGCGCAGGGAATACCAATTAATACCACCCGTGCATTCTCATCGTCATATACTCCGGCTCTTGTTATCGTGAGGAATATGCCTGCCAGTGTGGTCACGTTTTGGAATTTGATAGAGGGATGTTGCTATCAAGGTACCAATACATGCCCCGGAGAGGTATTAAATTCTAAGTCATAATACAATAGGGAATCTTTGATGCCAGTTCCAATGTCATGACAATTCTTTGCGGGCACACTCTGAATTCCGAAATTGGACGCAGAAGAATCCTGTCTCTTTTGGTTGGCGTGGTATAAATTAGGCTTCCTTTTAACTGTGCTTTCCTTCCTCGTAGATGGCGAGTTGCGGAATCTGGCCATAAGGATGTGTCTGGCTGATAAAGGTTACCTCTTTCAAAGTTGCCAGAACCTGGGTCTTTGTCCCGACAGGAAGTATTTAAAAATAAAATATTATTGTCAGTTATTCTTTTCTGTTCTTATTTCGATATTCGGACACGGTCACTGCCATTTACTCCCTTTCCGCATGGTGGTAAGAACTATACTTGGATAATTCCGCTGTTCTTTGACCAGATTATCCTAGTACTCGATATCAAGAAGGCTCCGCAAAAGACTTCATATTCCTGGTCTTGTCTGTGTATACGGAGTTCTAGCAATTTGGATTCCCATGGCTGTTTCTATACAAACTTTTAGTGGCGAAGACTGCTTTCTCATCATCACGATATATTCCATACCTATTCCCTTACTTTTGATACCATATCAAGTCTCGGTAGTTCATCAGTTCCTTCAAGCATCCTCTTCAACACGCGCCCCCTTAAATTTATTCCAATTGGTTTCTTTTTCAGTTGTGTATTTTCCTAGACCACCTCGTAAACCTTTTTTCTCTCCCATATTAGGACTATAAATTAGATACATCCCCTTGATGGTTTTACTAGACTGAATTTTCCCATATCCAAAGCCACTCGATGAGATTAAATCATCACAAGCGAGTTTATTTTACAAACCCCCCCGCTCCCCTTCCCCCCCCCCAAGAGAGCTGTGTCCATCCATATATAGCCACTTGTCAAGTCTTCACCCCAATTCTCCAAAAGGTTTACTCAGCGTTAATTTCCTGAATCTCAAGACGTCGCAAATTGTGGTGGCGTGATGCGAATACCTTTAGATATTTGTTATTTGAGAATATCGTAGGCGTGAGATGCTGTCTGGAGTTCTTCGACATGATTACGAGGACTGATACGCTTTTTTTCTTTTGCTATGGCTCAGTACCTTTCATTATCATCTGTGAAAACAATAAGGGTATGAAAATGGCAACAAACTAGGATATCTTGTAATCAGTGCAGAGGGAGAAAAACCTGGAGTTTGCAAAGATAGAGATTATGCGGAAGGATCCACACAAACTCATACAAAAATGCTTAGGGTGTACCCAGAACAAAGCCGTGAGCCTGTTTAGTAACGTTGGCTGTGTCATGTAACAACTAATTTATAGTAAAAAGGTAAGATGATCATTAAAAGCTAACTAGCTAAGAGGTATTTATACTATCTGCACTAGTATGGAATAGGGTTAGTATAGATGATCATTGTAACAATAATTATTAAGGGGAGGTTTATCAGAAATTTTGTCTTTATATATATACTAAGGACGAACTTGGTCGGAAACCGGTGAAAATGGGGATATCGTATCACCTGATGAGAATATCCTGTTTCCACCATATATGTTGCGATCAGTAAGATAAGATATATTTGCACTTAAAATGACAGAAAGACATGCGTCATTAAAAGGGAACTTTGAATGCAGGTATTCAGTCCTCTGGAGTAAGTGTTCCGATGCCGAAGATGTAATGCAAAGGCAAGGAAACAGAATAACTACGAGATAATTATACCATTGGTAAAGCTGTCTAAAGGCGGAGAAAATGAAATAAATTACCAAAATTAACAGTACTAGTCTTGTTCTCGAATGTTGGTACTAATCGCAAATTCCATACTTTTTAAATTGGAACAAATCATTCTCATTGTCGCTCTAGATAATCTTGTTATGATTGTCGGCCATATTTAATCTAAGCATCATCGTCTTCATTTCAATGACTATCA
>NGKH01000001.1:2079388-2089408 GCA_002162575.1 Sclerotinia glacialis | reverse complement strand
AAAAAAAAAAAAAAACAGCCATCAAACATCAAAAGGTTCTTTTTTGGTCGAGTCGAAGCTTCGAAGAATTTAAGCAGTGACGGTAACAGTCACAACATCGGTGACGGTAACGTAATCAGTAATCATATCAGTGATGAGATTTGATCCACCAGTGGGAGCTGGGGTTGATGTAATGACAGGTGAAATAGCCGATGTAGAAGCGGAGGCTTTCTTGGTGCAAGATTTCTTGCTGGAAGAGGACGCGACAACTGCTGCGGTGGACTGAGCAGAAGTGGAAGCAACATCAGCAGCAGAGGTTGAGGCGCTTGAAACGGGTGCGCTTGATGCTACTGCGGAGGAAGCTTCTGATGAAATAGGTGCGGCTCCCGTGGCTACTGCTCCAGATGTACCCTGAACAACAGAGGCAGTAGCGGAAGCCCACTGAGTAGGACCAGGAACCACATATGAAGCGAGGGAAGCATAAATGTTAGCGCTCACACCAGCTCCATTCTCAGTATAGAGAGCCGTGCCAAGAGTAGTATCTGATTCGGCTGGTGTGACGGTTCCAGTTCCCGAAACCCACAGGTTAACGCACTGTGGGTAGTTTTGTGCTCCATCGGCTTCCTGGGCGGAATGAAGAGCGATAATCTCGTGGCGAAGTACGTATCCACCTGGCGCCAAGGATTTCGGGATGGTCACCGACCAGGAGGAATTGTTTTTCGATGAGTTGATCTGATGCCCATGTACCTGGAATAGTGGTATCGTCGATAAGTCCTACACCGTCAATCTTGAAGAATTTGAGGGTGGTCTTGTCCACGGTTGTGCAATCATTGCCGGTACACGCCGCGAGGTAGTCTAGGATAATTCATTAGTCAAAAGTATATTTAATAAGGTTCAATATAAGCATACCAAGAACTGGTCCGTGGTGAGATGTTGGCCAAGTCGTCCATTGCAAGTTAACCTCAGTACCGGCAGTGACATTGACATATCCTTTAGCATTGGTAGCGGTTAAATGGCAAATGATGTCGGCTGTACCATAAGCATCTGGCGAGATAAATCCGTTGCTCAAATCAGCTGGATCAGACCAGCCAGCAACGACGGGAGCGACTTGCTCATATTGAAAAGATGGATTGTAACCTTCGTACCTATTGAAATATAAGCTTTTGTTACCGAAACCTTCTTTAAACTTTACTTACCAGACGCCATCAGCGGTGATACCTTGAACACGTCCATGTGCTGCAACGCCAGAGATCAAAGCGGCACCAGCCACAACAGCGATCCTGGAGAAAGACATTTTCAATGGTAAGAATTTGAGAGTGATGATAATGAGGGATGAAGGTTTTGAGGTTTGTCGTACGGTGGAAAAAATGAGTGCTTGAATAAGAATATAGTTGATAAGCTTCAATCAATGAAGAAATGAATGTAGGTAGTCACCGAGGACTGTGTAAATGAATGTGATGGTAAAGGAAAAAAGCGTTTTGTTTGTCGAACGATGAACTTGATAATCGATTTGGCCAAGGGAAAGATACTTATACAAATGTAAAGTATGGGAACTAGCCCTATATCATCAGATGAACTGATTGGTATTGAGGAATCGATCTGTGTACAGAGTACGAGAAAGCAAATATCCCCATCATCCTTGAATTAATGATGATTTATTGTTTGTGAAACTCCCTTTGGAGGAGAGATCAAAAGGGCTGGAAACATGATGAAAAAGCGTATGCCAGTCATAAAGCTTGAATTAGATTGGATAAAAAAGAATGCATTCATGGCGTTAAATGGCAATATATTTGTTGCTCGCGTGGATATTTTGATTTGAGGAGGGTGATGACCCATACACATACATCAACAATTCCTTCCAATGTTCCCGGCTTCAATGCCATCAATATCCGAATTATCCAGATAAAATAAGGGGTAGGGCTGCCTTGACCACTATAATCATTCTACAACCATTCAAAAATATAATTCTATGAAATTTTTATAAAAATCAAGATAACTAAATAACTAAATAAATCATATAATTTGAAATTGTGTAAATCAGAACATAGTACTAACCTTAAGAGTATTATCAGAAACAATCCTTCTTTTCAATGCTGAAAGTTTTTATATAAAATATCTATCTACCCCCTTCCATATTTCACCGGATATTTACCTTTCCCGGTAGGATGGTCATCCTTCAGTTTCTATCCGGGGTAACCCAAGGTATAATACAGCTGATTCCGGTCCTGATGGGAGAGATTAGATGAAAATATGGAAATCTCATCATTTTGAAGCATTGGTAAGGACATGAAACACGGGTCTCGTTTAATTCGCCCCGGTAAGCTTGTCGACTTGTAAGAAGCTTCGATATAATAACCAATAGTAGTTCCATTGAAAGCTTGGTTTGAAACTATTGATGATTTCGATTGATTAAATTCCATCCCATCAATTAGATCCCATCGAGTCATCAAATCCAGAGAGAGCGTAAGGGGATGTAAATTGAGTCGAAAGGGGCGGCGCTAGATTGCATGTTCGTTTTCTTCTTGGCGGTTATCAAAAGAAGCAATGCATTATCCGTGATATCCAAGCGACCGTCCCGATATAGCAAACAGAGCGCCTACAGTTTCTTCATCGCTCGGTATGCCAGATTAAGACATATTGGACTCGATAGGATGTTTTATTATCTATTCGCTTCGGAAGAGTGTTTGAAGAAAACTTCCAAATCTCCTCCGAACGAGATAATATGATAATATGATAATATGATATGGTACCGAATGACGACAAACGAAGCAAGCGCCGTGGAATGCTGAGATAATTAGCGCTGGAGTTCGAAAATAACTCCCAGCACGGAGTACACATTATCGGTACTGTATTTTATTCGGTATTGCAGCAGCTTGATCGCACCCGAGAAATCTTCGTATCCTTCCTAGATACTGGGACGGAGGAAAGGTTGTCCCGACCGATTTCAAGTTGGCCCGAACCAAGTAGCAAACTCCGATGTTCCCAATATCCATCCATCTATCTTTCAATATTGAGGATTGGCACCGTAGAAGTATTCTGTTCGTGTGGGTGACGAGTAGATTTCGTCAGGAAGCGGAGAATGTTCTTTTTGACTACCATTTCGGCTTATTGGTGCTGTCTTGCGTCTGTGGTTTGTGTTGAGTCTTGAGTCTTGAGAGTCTTGACTGATCAAGGTGTATCGCAACGTAAGTCTAACCCTCCGTCCCCGATCCTGACCCCGCGCGGCGAGTAAGTCACCCCGAGCAGTGAGCATACTGATGGGTCGTCATTCTTTTTATTTGAGAATAGGTTTAACCTTAGCATTGCTACTTTCTATCCAAATCTTAGCCATTCATGCCCTTAAAGACTTATCCTTCATGTGTAGAGAGAAGTTGAGTAGAACAGTTCTTAGAAGATCACTATTAATTGGGGGAACAGGTGAGAAAGAAACAAGTGGAAATATCAACTGAATTCGAAATGTTATTGACATTCTTCAAATCTAAAGTCTGTATTGTATGCATGCTATGATACTGTGAAATTAATATAATCAATCAATCACTGCGGTTTATTTCCCTTCCATATATCCCAGAGCTATACCCCAACGCTTCGTCAGTTCCCCATGCTAGATCTTTATCTTGTAGATTTCGTTTCCAAAAACAACTCACTTCCTTGCCGTCTGAGTGTGGGCCGAGTATCACGAGTTCCCTTAGAACGTTCGCGGTTAGAATCCCTGTGTGATGTTGGAGTAGAATGAGAACCTTGACCATCTGCAATAATGCGAGTTGTAGAAACAGAAGTCTTCTTCCTAGACGCTGACTCCCGATGGTATCCATAATTGGAGGTTCTGGTGCTGGTTGTCGTAGTCTTTGCTCTCGTTTTGGATTTTCTACCACTGTCACTGTCGCCACTTTTTCCACCATCACTATCACTGCTCTAATCACTAAAATGTGATTGCGTTGTTTTCGCCGCTTTGGATTTCTCCCGTTTGTGAGAAGGAGAGAGGTTGGTTTCCCTGCTTGATGCTTTAGCGTGATATCTCGAATTGTCTGGGTGCGGAGTGCCTCTGGGCGTTTTACGCTGTGCGGAAGTCAAGATATCTTTTGGTTTGGTGTTAGCTATAAGGGATCTTTGTTCACGTGCTGCACGACGATTGGCTTCTACGGCGGTTAAATACTCAAGTTCGTCAGGGACATCACCGGGGATTAGACTATCGCCCTCAGGATATGGTAATCTCTGTCTTGCAGTCTCAGAGCGTCGTGAGATTTGTCTACTGGAAGGTCTTGACCCACGAGTAGAATATCGAGAGCCAGATGATGATTCATTGCCATCACTGTCTTGAGCTTGAAAATTCATATTTTCGATGCCTTGAGAGATCGATGGGCGATATTTACTGGTCGTTTAGGCTTTGGTTCATCCACACGTAGATTCCTGTATCTGTTAAAATAGGGATCTGCTAGCGTAGCTTTAATTTGATCTTGTAGGCTTGAATCTTGACCCATTTTTGTTGTCTACTACTGATGTTTGCAATGATACGTCGGTTTGCTGTGTGCGGCAGGCAGCCTTCCTTTATCATTCCCACCAAATCTTCTCCCAGTCACATATAGAGACCTCTCTTCCAACAACAAATTTGCTGTGGTAGGGTCAGTGGCAGTGCAGGCACAACCCATTAAAATGACCATATAGCTGATAGTGAGAAAGGGTCAGCCAAAGGCTACATATTTTCAGCCTCAAATTTTCGAGGAACGACTAACAACACATGGGAATCAGACCGTGAGTATCGATACTCTGCATTGTGAATAAATCTTGCATTGCCTCCCATGGCTTCCATCATACGTTCTAGATTTGCACCACAAGGTTAATCCATCGCTCTCCAATTTTTTCAAAGTCTGTGAAATACTGGTCGTTAATGACTCCTTTGGCCAGGCCTACCTGACCACAGACGAGCAGCTAATATATTTATCGAAAAAAGTATACGTATACGTAACGTATATATTGCAATGAAAAGGGTGTGTGTGGTGTCTCCACAATCTCCTGAATGGGATTGTCACATTTATCCTGGCGGTTCGAGTGAAGTTGTTCAGTTGTTCGAAAGCGAATCGAGGAACATCTCTTCACCAACATTCAACGTCCAACAGGTCCAATCGGAAAGTTCGTGGATATGGGCGCTAGAATCTTACGCCAAGATTTCTTTTTCCGACATTATCCAAATATTTCATCTCCAAACGGAAACCCGGGCGTTATCCTTGGATTTATTAATAAATTTATTTCTCAATTTTTTTCTTCTTCACCCCACTTGATCCTCATCTCATCTATTCGATTCCACTGCGATGAGGTGTTCAAGATTCTATATCGTCATCGGGAGGTTTGATGTGTCAGTGCCAATGCCAATGCCGTTACTTTCTATTCCATACGTTATATGACATCGCAAGGCTGAGTCTCGCACTGGAACTAAACTGGATATCAAAACTCAATAGTTTAACTAGCCTACGATGCCTTAAGTGGAGGTAACACTACATAGATTCCATTCAATGCATTATACTTTGTAGCTAATACATCAAATAACCAGATGAACAGTGAGTGGATGAAGGAGGTAAACGAGACGACAGTTTATCTACATTTGGAATCTCAAGTACCACATCCGATCGGAATATTACATTGTCAGAATTATGACTTATGCCTGCCTACTGTCTAATCTCAAACACTCTAAGACTCCCAAAACGCTTCGAAAGGTAGAAAGCTCCATCCACTTACCCCAAATTTGAATCGTCCCACCAATAGAATCGATTCAATCTTTTCCATTTGCAAATAGGATTCCATCTCTTTTGGAACCGCTTGGATCTTGGGTATAAGGGATGGATGAAGTGATCCGAAAGGAGCATCATAGTCAATGGGTTCTCGACTTCTTGGCAATCACTGTTAACCATCTGACAAGGTCATGGAGTATCGGTTAGATGCATAGAGTTTATGGTAAGGCTACGAGGATATTGCTATTGTGTGAACGGGCGCAAGGATAATATAAAGTTTTATATATTCCGATGAGTTCGCCCTCTTCGATACTTTATTTTCAACCACATCGAAGCAAGTCTTTGTCTATTCTACCTCTATCATTCACTCTCTTTTTGATTTTAACCATTTACATTCATTCAGCTGGTCTAACAACTCAATTCCTTGTGAATTTTTTCCATCATTTGATTACCAAACTCATTCATTTTTTCCAAATCCACAAATCTCATTCAAGATGTCTTTCTCTAAGCTCACCACTTTCGCCGGCCTGGTTGCCACAGTTGCTGCCCATGGCTACGTTTCTGGTATTGTAGCTGGTGGAACCTAGTAAGTTAAAGCTTGGAGCCATGCATATTCGACTTAATACTGATTCAAAACAGCCACACAGGATGGCTCGTCAACTATGCATACCAAACCCCAATGCCAGAATCGATCGGTTGGTCTGACGGCAATCTCGATCTTGGATTCACTGCACCATCCGCCTATGCCACCGGTGATATCATCTGTGCCAAAAACGGTACCAATGCTGCTCTTTCAGCTACCGTCGCTGCCGGTGATACCGTTGATTTCCAATGGACTGTTTGGCCCGAATCTCATCACGGTCCAGTCATCACCTACTTGGCAAACTGTAACGGGAACTGCAGCACCGTCGATAAAACCAAGCTTGAATTCTTCAAGATCGGCGAAGGTGGATTGATCGATGACACCACTCTCCCCGGAACCTGGGCTTCCGACAAATTGATCACCAATAACAATACATGGACGTCCACCATTCCAGCCGATCTAGCTCC
Organism: Sclerotinia glacialis; assembly: GCA_002162575.1. Classification (NCBI taxonomy): domain Eukaryota; kingdom Fungi; phylum Ascomycota; class Leotiomycetes; order Helotiales; family Sclerotiniaceae; genus Sclerotinia; species Sclerotinia glacialis. The sequence goes on along the minus strand of NGKH01000001.1, from coordinate 2,082,656 downwards.
TGGAAACTACGTCGCTCGTCATGAAATCATTGCTCTTCACGGTGCGGGGAGTGCTGATGGTGCTCAAAATTACCCTCAGTGCATTAACTTGGAAGTCACTGGTAGCGGTACTCTTGCTCCATCTGGAACCCTCGGCGAGAAACTTTACACTCCTACCGATCCAGGTATCTTGGTCAACATCTATGCCAAATTGACCTACACTATTCCCGGTCCACCCCTTTACAACGCAACTGGAGCTGCAACTGGAGCCGCAACTGGAGCTACTACTGCAGCCGCCGGAAAAGCCGCTTCGGCAACCTCCACCCCCGCCGCTCTTTCTACCCCAGCCGTTGTTTCTACACCTTCAACCCCAACTACAATGATCACATCCGTCGCTCCTGCCGCTACCTCGGCTGCCGCTTCATCTGGTGGTGATGATGATGATAGCTGTGACGCATAAACGTTTCAACCTTTTCTTGCACGAGATTTGATATCTCACGATTGATTGATTGATTGATTGATTGATTGATTGATGGAATTGGATTGGATTGGATTGGATAAAGGAAATGTAGTTTCAATGTATATATACCTTTTTGATAGGGGACTCTTGATAGTTCTTCTATCACACATACAAACTAGCGTCTAGAAATGATAGAGGTTCCAGGGTATTTTTTCTCGTTGAAATGATCTCTGCTGTGATTGATGTTTATTCTAGACGAAGCAACTATGCCGACATTGATCATGATTATCAATAAATAATCCGAGGATGAGGTTGAGCCTGGCTAAAATTTAGAGATTCAGAATTCATTCTTCGTCCCAGTACTACTATTTGCATACTGTGTAAACTTTTGGAAGTATAGGGGAGGAGAAGATGTGTGATTAATTGGGGTAAAAGATTTTATATTCATTTATTTATTTATTTGCATGGAGAGGATTTGGATAAGTAAGGACGAAGGAGTGTGATGTTGTAATGATGTTGTGATGATATAAAGAAGGATTCTTATATATCAATCAGGATGGACAAATTTCACGATTGGGGAAAAGTGGTATAGTTGGATGGATAAATAGGAGTATGGTTTTGTTCTTTGTAATGGGATATACAATTTGATATAATGGTTTCCTTTCCTTATTACTAAGGGTAAGAGGGATGTCAAATAGATAATTTACTTTATCATATGATTGGGTATAGAAGTGAGAAATATCATTATGATTGTGAGAAAATGAGAAGAGAATGAGAAGAGAAGAGAATATAGTAATGAGACTCGGATATATATATATATATATTCATAAATAAGAAAGTTGACCAAAAAAAATATAAATTTGATTTTTGGTGTAAATAATGCCCGGAATGTGGGGTATGGGATTTAATATATAATTATCGCATCATCTTGAATTTGTTTTCTAGATAATGAGAGTAAAAGGATTTTTGTTCTTATTCTTGTGATTATGATAGGAAACTTCATCATCGAACGAAAAGTCTCGGATATTCAGAGTCAGAGATTGTATGAAAGGAAGGGAAGAAGCGCTTCACTCCCATCGAGCTGAAGGGCATGTATATAATTGATAAAAAGCGCCCTCATCGAAATCAATCTATCCGATTCATGTCTTAATATACTTTCATATGCGTTCAAAGTCTAGACATTCCATTCCATGATTTAGAATTCTTCTGATAGCTTTGCCAGGATATTCTCAAGCTCCAACTTTTCGCTGTATAGTAGAGTCTTTTGTCGATGTATTCATGATTTTGCGTTGTTCGCTGGTATACGATTACATGATTCGATTCGAGGCATTGATTGCTTCATGAATGAGGATTGTGACTCGAATGTTTCTTGGAAATGTTCTTTCAAGGGATTCAAGTATGATTCCACAGCATTGACTATCTGTTCTTCATTTTGACAATTGTTTTTCATCCCTCGGTTTGTTTGATGCATGAGTTCATCAGCTACGTTTGAATTGTGAGACTCTTCTATTTGGCTGCGCTTGCAATGTCTCGTTTCTCTCAGCTTGTGAATAGTCTCACTACTAAAGTCCAAAGCAGCAAGATATTCAGTCTCTTCTAGAGCAGAGATGGCCAAAATTTATGGTACTTTCATTTCAAATAGCAAATCCGGTATCAGCAGTCGGACTTCGATGAGAGCATTTTGCGCTTCAACCTGTAGGTACTCAGCTCACCTGCGGGCTGAATCACATCAACACATCAAGTACCGTACCGGTATGTATGGTCAAGACTCTACCAAGATCGAAATCGGGGCACGATGATGATAGATCCAAGGACGATTCTCATTCTCAATCATTCTCATTCTCATTCCTCTGTACCTGCTTTCACACATCATTTATCATAGGAAGTATTCTTCCACGCACTCCAACTTCCAGAAGCGTAACACTTCTCGATACATGACTCGCAAGGTTTGTAAGCTTCTTCTTCCCTTTGATAGTTTTCATGCAGCTAAAGATCACCCGAGTTGGCTGGACAACTGTTCACCGATGATAGGATGGGAGAATTGGGTTGATGGTAGGGTCTTTTTAGGTTTTTAGATTTTTAGGGATCGATGGTTCGATGGTTCGATGGTTCATGTTTCTTAGCTTTGGTGAGGCTCATGAGATATATACATGGACACATATGCATGATAGATATATACACACACACATACACACACAATACTTTTTTAGCCAGCGTATCACCAACCTACTATTCTTTATCATGATGGCGGGCAGAGTCATTATTGGTGAATAACAAATACTTGGCTACATATAACCAAATCACCCATTCAATCATTTTCGTAGCAAATATTTTATCTTCAAGATGATGCGGTGACAACAAACTCTTAGCAATGTAGGTACCCAATTCACAGGGGTAGCTAGCTTGAAGGCTACTTGCTTACTCCTCCAAATCGAACGGACCGTGGGTTAACTAATCCGAATCCGGCTAGAGTCCTTAGCTCCTCTCCCTCCCCTCATGTTCATCGATAGCTTGATTTGGATTAAAAGAAAAAGAAATTGTCTCGATTGGGGATTTTCTTGAAACTGATACCAGCCATCTTGAATTTGCCGTACATATATATTCACTTCTTCGAGATCATTCTGAATCCTTATTATGTATGGTATTTCCTCAATGGATTAAATCAATAATTAATTATTCATTAGTGCGATCAATGAATGATACAAGCAAGCATCGGAATTATACAACGCATCTGAATTATACTATACAGCCACAGCAGCTATGTAAATAATTGTTACGATAGTAACAATTGACTAATTAGGAGAGCTTGGGCCTTGTGCAAAAGCGATC
>NGKH01000001.1:2045913-2079069 GCA_002162575.1 Sclerotinia glacialis | reverse complement strand
CATTATTTAAGTCCCTGCTTGACGCCTAGTTATAAACCTACCTCGAGAGCCTAGAGCACTCACACGTGATCTAGACGGCTACCCTCGTAACAATAATATATTTATCCTAATAATATAACCATAACAATCACAACAATCACAACAATCATCTAAATAATATATTTATCCTAATAATACAACCTCAACAATCATCTAAATAATATATTTATCCGAATAATACAACCACAACCATCCGAATAATACAATCATTCTTTAATACATCAATTCATCCTTTAATATATTCTTTAATACCATCTTCCGAATAATACTACCATCCGTATAATCATTGCATAAAATATATTGCATATCATATCCACTTTATGCAAATATCACCTATTAAAAGTAAGAATTTTATTCAAGGTTCAAGCAAATTTTCATTTATCAATTTCATCGCACCCCATCCACAATCCCCTCATTCCACCAAATCAACCCATCAAAACTTTTACCCTGGTCATTTTCTTGCTGCTTATTTGTCCCCTCGACCATATTGGGCAAAAGGGAAGAAGCTTCCTGGTCCTTTTTTACCTTACCCACCCCCATCACAAGTCTTATTGATTTTTTTTTCTCCCAAACTCCCAATCCCCTTCATTCTCCTCTTTTTTTCTTCTTGTGCTGTCATTTCACAAGAAGGAAAGTGAGTAGAAGAGAAAGTATACATCCAGGTTCTCCCGGATGTCTCTTTTTCGATACATTGCTCACCTCCCATACGCAATCTTCAACCCAGCCATGTTCGGTCGTTTGTTAGGTCGTACCGCTTCCCCTCCAAGGGCTCTTGGAGCTCCTCTCTCTCCCACGACGACTACTACTTCAGTAGGAGAGGATTCACAATTAAGTGCAGAGCGAGATGCGAGGGATAAGGAAATCGTGGAGCAAGCCGTCGAGGAAGCTGTCAAGAAAGCTTTGAATTCCGATGCTTTCACCAGCGCCATTGCTACTTCTTTGGTCTCGCAGATTAAACCTACCTTCGAATCATCCATCAGTTCTATCCCTACTGCCATTCAAAATGTTTCCCTCAATGTTGATGCTGTCGACGCGAAACTCACTGCTACAACTACCGACCTGACTCAACGAATTGAGGATACAAAGACCGAGACCGCAAACAAGTTGGCCGCCATCGAAGAAGCAATTGCCAAGATTACTTCTTCATTGGAGGGATTGAGTGGAAAATCTTCTTCTTCTCAAGATACATCGGTTTTGGAATCACACGCTACAAAGTTGGATGGGATTGCTACCGACGTTGCTGCTCTCAAGAATACCACACATGAGGAAGCATTCAACACAATCACATCTGACCTTGCTATCATCAAGAGTGACATTGCCACTATCAAGGAGTCCGACTCAAGTGCCACATCCAAGGATATCCTCTCCGCTGTCAACTCGTCCAACGAATCTCATGCTTCCCACGCTGCTGTCTTGAACGAAATCAAATCTGCGGCTGACGGACATGCTTCAACTCTTGGCGAGATCAAATCTACCCCCGCTTCTGCCCCAACTGATGTTTCTGGCCTTGAAGCTTCTATCAAGGATATTGCTGCTTCTATTGAGGAGATCAAGTCCACACCTGCACCTGCACCTTCTACTGTCGATATTTCTGGTCTTGAATCATCTGTTAAGGATATTCTTTCTACTTTGGGTGAAGTCAAGGAAACGGTTTCGACTCCAGCTGCTGCCGTTGAGAAAACTGATATCTCTGGATTGGAGGCTTCCGTCAAGGAAATTTCTGCTACCGTCAATGAAATCAAGTCTACTCCAGCTCCAACTCATGAAACTGTCGACCTTTCTCCAATTGATGCCCAACTTAAGGAAGTTGCTTCTACCGTTGCCGCTATTAAGGAATCTACTTCTACACCAGCTGCTACTCCTGAATCAATTGACATTTCTGGATTAGAATCTTCTATCAAGGATATTATCGCCACTCTCCAGGATATTAAGACTTCTACCAGTACCGCTCCCAAGGAAGTTGATTTCTCTCCTATTACCTCCACTCTTGAATCCCACAAGAGCACTCTTGATGAGATTAAGGCTTCCGCTCCTGCACCAGTTGACCTTTCAGCCCTCGAATCCTCTGTTGCTGAAATCAAGGCAGCGCTCGAATCGCACTCCGGTACTCTTAACGAAATCAAATCAGTTCCAGCACCAGAAAAGACTGACCTCTCCACCATTGAGAACTCTGTCAATGAAATCAAGACAATTGTTGAGGAACTTAAGGCCAAGGAAGCACCGGTTGCTGAGAAGGTTGATTTGAGCAATGTTGAATCATCCATTGAATCAATCAAGGCAGGTATTGAAGAGATCAAGAATAAGGAGGTACCAATCGCTGAAAAGGTTGATTTGAGCCATATTGAATCATCTGTTGAGTCTATCAAGGCAAGCGTCGAAGAAATCAAGACCAAGGAAACACCAGCTGCCGAAAAGGTTGATTTGAGCCATATTGAATCATCTGTTGAGTCTATCAAGGCAAGCGTCGAAGAAATCAAGACCAGGGAAACACCAGCTGCCGAAAAGGTCGATTTGAGCAATGTGGAGGCTTCTATTGAATTCATTAAGACAACAGTCGAGGAAATCAAAATTAAGGAGGCGCCAACTGCGGAGAAGGTCGATTTAAGTAATGTTGAAGCCTCCATTGAGTCTATCAAGGCAAGCATTGAAGAAATCAAGACTAAGGAAGCACCAATTGCCGAAAAGGTCGATTTGAGCAATGTGGAGGCTTCTATTGAATCTATCAAGGCAAGCATCGAAGAAGTCAAGACTAAGGAGGCGCCAACTGCGGAGAAGGTCGATTTGAGCTCTATCGAAGCATCAATTGCTTCAGTCAAGAGCACTGTTGATGAGATTAAGGCAAAGGAGGCACCGCTTTCAGAACCTGTTGATTTAAGCAAGATTGAATCTTCCATCGAATCTGTCAAGGCAATCGTTGAGGAAATTAAGACAAAGGAGGTACCAACTTCCGAAAAGATCGATTTAAGTGCAATCGAGGCATCTATTGCTTCAGTCAAGCACACTGTTGATGAGATCAAGGCTACTCCAGCTCCAGAACAACACACTGTTGATCTTTCCAGCATCGAATCCTCCATCGCAGCTGTTAAGGCTACTGTCGATGAGATCAAGGCAACCCCAGCCCCAGCTCATGAAGCTACTGACCTTTCCAACATTGAATCGTCTCTCGTTACCTTGAAGTCCACTGTTGATGAGATCAAGGCTACTCCAGCTCCAGAACAACACACTGTTGATCTTTCCAGCATCGAATCCTCCATTGCAGCTGTTAAGGCTACAGTTGATGAAATTAAGGCTACCCCAGCCCCAACTCATGAACCAACCGATCTATCAAACATTGAATCATCTATTGCTGCAGTTAAAGCATCCATTGATGAAATCAAGTCTGTTCCAGCACCAGAGAAGACTGATCTCAGTTCAATTGAGTCATCTATTGCTGCAGTCAAGAGCACCGTTGATGAGATTAAAGCTGCCCCAACACCAGAAAAGGTTGATCTCAGTTCAATTGAGTCATCCATTTCTGAAATTAAGGCCGCTATTGAAGAAGTCAAGGCATCACCTGCACCAGAAAAGGTTGATTTATCTAACATTGAATCTTCCATCGCTTCCGTCAAGACTACCGTCGATGAAATCAAATCTACCCCAGCTCCATCTTTCAAGGAAACTGATATCACCGGTCTTGAATCATCCGTTAAGGAAATTATCTCAAGCATCTCTGCTCAAGATGGTGTTTTAACCGAGATTAAGACTACAACCGAAAAGTTCGATACCAAGGAGGTTTTAAGCAAGGTTGAGTTAATTACTCAAGAGGGTGTCTTCTTAAGTGAGAAGGGACTTGGTCAAATTAAGGGAAATGTCAAGACGATTGAATTGAGATCACTATCACCAACAACACCAACATCTCAAACATCCCCAGCATCAACATCATCACCATCATCACCATCAAAGTCAAGTATTAAAAAGAAGAAGAGGAAGGCAGCAGCTGCAGCTGCAGCTGCCGCAGCTGGAAATCAAGCTCCTGAAGCTGAGACTGAAACTCCGGCTTAATATTCCTTTCTTGTTTTTTCAAAGCTCAATGAGATGAATGTTTATACGCACGGAGGATAATGAATTGGTGGATTAAGTTGATGGATGTGATTGACTTTTACAAAGCTGGACATATGACAATGATATGGAGGAGCTAATAATGATGATGCTTTGGGGAATAGTCTTCTGATCTGTCAAATGGGTACCTAAACTTTGTATAAATGTCATCCATCTCTTTCAAGCATTTACCTTAGTACTTGCTTTTACTTTTGCTTTGGCTTTGGTTTGTATTGCAAGCAAGCATTATACCCTCTCTTTTTAGTGAGAAACGTATATACATTTTTGAAGATGTTGTATGTAATATCGAGATCTGAAATGAGAGTGGGGTTTATGATTTATGAAGATAGTGAGGGGTAGTGGTAGTAGTGGAGGGAGAAATGAAAATAACACACTTTCTTTTTTATATTGTTTCTTGTGAAATTTGGGTGACCTCACTACTTGTTTTATGATTTTCTGATACAATTATCTTTTCTCAACATTCAACATTCAACATTCTTACTTGAATCCAAAGATCACTCCAGCCACTTATCAGTAGTTGATTACATCCTTACAAAATAATATCCATCTCGGTAATATCTTACTTTATTGTCTTATTGTCTTATTATCTTTATCTTTTTTTGGGGGGGAATTTGAGAATTTGAGATACGAAGAAGATTCAACAACCTACTACTATATAAATAACATACAACACATCCTACAAACTTTTAGCTGTTTGTGAATCTATAATGTTAAGATTTATTGAATTGAGATTGAGATTGAGATTGAGATATATATATGAATCTCAAAAATCTATTCTACTAGTATGTGTATTCTATTCGAGGTTTTAATTTAATTTCCAACCAAAAGGGTTAGTTAGGATCTCGTTGGGGGTTCACGGGCGGATCTTCTTTTGGTTGATTGATTGATTGATTGATTGATTGATATGATATGATATGATATGATATGATATGATATGAGGTGAGCGAGGCAAGCGGGGGGATAATTTGAAATTGGTGCTTGTGGAGAGGAATTTTAGAGGGGAATAGAGATAGGGAGGGAAGGAGGGAGTTATTTATATTTCTGTTTGAGGGGAACTTCTTTGAGAGGTGATCAGATGAGATGAGTGGAATGAAGGGTGAGGGTAGTCGAGGTGAGGTGAGGAAAAGGGTGAGGAACGATGTAGTGCTTAACGGACAGCTTAACGAATAAGAGGTATATTTTCTGGAGAAGGAGATTGTCATTCATTGTAAGGTCATTGTAAGAAGAGGATGAAAGTCGGTCTTGATGATAGATGAATTTATTTGCAAAGAATCTATGCCACACCCCGCAGTGATGCGTCTTACAACTATGGATATAAACCAGCGCCGGAACCAATCCAAACGCCAATGATATAATATATAATATCGTGCCATACCATAATAGCATCAACTAAATTACCACCTTATCCTTACTCATTATCATCATCATCAATAGGTTCCACAATCAAGTTTGCACTCTTGCCAACTCTTTCCCCAATTATTCCCCCTTCTCCTACTTCATATACCACTCTCGGTATACTCTGAACTAATCTGAAATTATATTTATGTTCATATCCTTCCGGCTTTTGCCTACTGTATTCCTTGCCATCTTGAAGTAAATCATGACATTCTACGAATGCATAAAGTTCTTCAATTTCTGAATCGGCTTCGAAACGTCGGGTAATTCTAGCACCTTCTGGCATTCTTAATGCGACTCGGACGATATTGGTTCCAGGCTTAGGTTCTGGTTTAATGGTTTGTACTCTCCATTGTTTCCAATGTTTTCGATTTTCTGCCAATTTAGCAACTGCTTCTTCCTCATCCTTCTTCCTCTTCTCTTCTGCTGCAGCTGCAGCTTCAGCTTCCCTTCTCTGTCTAGCACGTTCTCTATCTTGTGCTAAAGATTGCTCATAAGCAGAATCTTGCTCTTCTCTTAATGTACGCTCGAAATTTTGAGCTGAACGTTGTGCACGAATTGCAGCCAATTTTTCGGAATGTTGTCCTATTCCACTTTGTAATTTTGCAACAAATGCCCCAGGTAACTCCGATCCGGATATTCTGGCAATAACTGACATTGATGCAGCTCCTTGATCAGGTGTATGAGTAATTAAGGCTGTGAATGGAAACTTGGTACATCGTAAAGCGGAGGAGACTTGATATGCTTCTGAATCTCGAACATCTCCTACCCAGAATATTATGTTGTTGGTTTTGTCCCCAAGGAATGTGGTGACTTCTTCGGAAAGTAAGGTTTGGCGAACGAAATCAGATGTATCATCGTGTTCTGGAGACATTAAATGAACAATGAGAAATTTGAGATCTTTCTTCGCAAGGTCCAAAGCCTGCGCATAACCTCCATCAAAAAATGGTAAATTATTTGGTCCATATTCTTCCTCAAATTCGCGCTTTGTACGTGTTGCTGTATCTCTTGGTTTAAGTGATCTCCTCCCCATCGTATTTGATGCGCCGGTAGGTCTGAACCTTGGTAGGAAAGGGAATAGAAATGCGAAAGCTCTATATCCCATAGAGAAAATTTTATAAAGTACACTGAATGGTGTGAATAGTATAGCGAAAATGAGATTTGGTCGTCGAATTATTTGATCTTCGGGTTGAGGAACAATTCTTGGAGCCGAGTCCATATTTCGCGCTCTCGATCGATTTGGGGATTCGTTAAGGAGACTATATTGAAGATTTTCTTGCCTTGAAGCTCGAGGAGGTGGAACATTTTGAGCTGCTAGACCTGCTGCCGTTAAAGAATCATCCTCGCCATCGAAGAACTTTGCGATTGCTATCTATTAAGAATTAATCCGAGCACTGACAAATGAAAAGAAGGGATTCAAGTCCTTACCTCAACACTCCATTGTGATCTCTGTAGTAAAGGTACAGCTTGATCAACTTCTTGACCAGTTACTGCCAGTAATTGTTGTAAGGCTGCCTGCTGTGATTCGGACAGCTGGCTTGTATGGACATCATCTCGAGTAGCCATTGTTTGATTGTTTGCTATAGTATTGTCCGAAAGACAGGTAGTCCTTAAATTATATTTGCATATTAAGTAGAAATATCGTTGAGTGTGATCAGATATGATACGAGAGAATGTTCATACAATTCAAAGTAACATTGTAATATTTTATTGAAAGTCGTCTTGATGTATAAAGTACAGAGGACATAAGTTCTAGAATCCATGGATGAATGTTTCAATGATCAAGCCACATCATCGGTTTCGGATAAATAGTAATTCCGTCCATTCTTATTTCAAGCCACACTCAAGCCACTAAGGCTGAGGAACAATCTGGATGCATAACCTTCTGCATGATATGATTTGTTGACTTCTTTATCGGATCGCATAAAACATACTCCGTAAAAGGTAACTCACCTTATTACTCGTGCAACTTCCAAAACCTCCCGCCCCGCGTCATTCTATTCCTACCTTCCGATCTGTTCGGTATCCTTCATCCTCAGCCTCAACACGAATCACAATCTAGACTTTCGTCGAATGTGCTAGGCTACCACTTGAATTTTGATACGCACATTCATTGCCAATATTTCTTTGTGTAATTCTTCATATCGAAATCATTCCTGTGGTACCCTCGTCTCATATAAAGAACCATCTTCGTGTTATTGGATTTTAGGAAATGTCAGCCAGATTCAAGTGAGCAAAACAGAACATCTATCATTCACCCCCTTCATTTGAACCTCTTCACATGGTACTTCGGTTGAGGATTTCGGAAAGGCTCCCGATGATACTTGAAAATCCGTCGCATTAATTGAATTAAACTGGGCTAATATGATTTCTTATCACTAGGCTTCCTAAAGTGTCATTGGGGTCCGGAAGATAGTTATAACTATCTCGAAACAAGCACTTAGAATATAATATTGAACAATGGCGGCTACAAGATTTGGTCAACCTGAACTTCGCAGACCGACGAGTTCTCCGAGACCGAAAGGACGTGGTATGTGTTAGGGGCATTCTTATTGGATTTATTTAGGAAAGGGAAAACGGATATTGACGAGGCTGTGCTAGAAAACGCAAAGGATACTTTATGTCGAAATGTCTTGATATATGGTCATTGTCGTTATGAAGATCAAGGTTGTGCTTTTAATCATGACCCTAACAAGGGACTTGGAGGAGTGGCCGATCAGTAAGTTAATCCTAATTTCTTCATATCTAAAATAGGAAGGATATGGCTCTCTTCGATTTCAATTTTGCCGGGTATTCGGAACCTCAAACGGACCTTGACTTGGATATTTCTTCTTAATTTATCAAACTCTCGAGAAATAAGATTTCAGTGGTATTGGAATTGGAGGGCAGTGGACCTTACTTTGATCAAACGGACCATGGAATAATACTTAAGTGCTTGACACTATGCGCTCCGACGACGTTTCTTTACAGTTTTTGTCCGGGAGTGGAGGAAAAAAATCTTGAAAGCTGTTGAGTCGTCAATTCAGTATTGGGCCGCGCCTGTTTCGGAATTCATATCTGATATTGCAATTGATCAATCTCTTGTTTCCATTGCTCAAAGTTTCGTTGACATCTGGCTTTGGGGACATGGACATTCCTTCTGGCCATCTTTCCGATCTCGTGGATGGCTCCTACTATACCTGGATTGTTATGGAGGTGTTACCTGCCTATCCTGTCTTTACTGTGGTACTAATTACACCTTCTGGCTTTTACCTACCTATGTACTTCTTTGGTTTCAATGCGCAAAAATCTCTTGTACAATCAACAACAACGAATTAGGATGGATATTCAAGAAGCTTGGCAGCCTTACGACTCAAGGATTTGGCTCGACTAAGCTTGCATATGACGAAGAAGACCAGCAAGATGAAATCAGATGTCGAGCGAGAATCGACTGGCTGAATCTAGTCCCGTAAAAAAAACCTTGCAGAAGAAAACGACGATCTGGACAAAAGGGTTCGGGTTCGGGCTCGCGTTCAATTGATAGTCCATCACGTTTTGAGAGTGAAACAAGATTCTCAGTATTAGATCCATCCCATCGACTACCCATTTCATCCGAGCTAGACACTACATCACGAAAGAAAGAGGAGCTACGAAAAATCAGTCAATCACAGCTGCAAAGCACTACTCTAACAGGACGTTCTCTTATTTCACATGGTGGGAACAAAATGGTTGAAAGTGTTGTTAGAATCTCGGAAACTTATACGGACAACGGTCAGGCAGATGCGACTTCTGAAACGATTGCGGCAACAGGGTCTGGCAAACCCACGAAGTCTTTTGAGACAAATGAGGCTCAATCGCTTTCCGCCAAGTTTCCAGGGATGACTAGTACTGCAATGGGCTCACCACATTCGATTTTACGGTCCTCCCATACCCAACAATTGAAGGACACAGTGGAACCACTTGATTTGAACTTATCAAATCCCGAAATTGAAACAGACACTACTGCGGATCGTACCGTAGAACGGAGTCCTGTGAATAATCCACACCATTCCAACATTCCAACTACCCCCATCGTCTCAGCTCATTCGAATGTCCTTGCTGTGTCAGCTGATCGTTTACCTCCTTCCAACATTCCACCTCGTGCAATCAAACCGCTATTCAAGGATGATAAATCAACCAAGCGACCAGCATCCAAAACTTCAAATATCGCAACTCCTTCCTTTGCTAAAAATGGTAGACCTGCAGTCAATATCGGTACCTCAAATCAGAAACTTGGTCCAAATTCGAAATCGAAAGAGGGGCCACAACTATACTATTCACGGTTAAAAACTGACTCTGACAATGACAGACCCAAAAAAGCTTTGAATGTAGATTCACCTTCTTTTACACCAGCGGCTTTACCTACATCCAACAAAGGAGCCTCGGTCATTTCACAAGCTGCCAATGCGGCTCCATTTACACCTCGAGGACTTGCAAGCGGAGCTGCTACACCAAACGCTCAACTCGACCCAGAAATACCTCAATTTAATCCAACTCAAAGAGATTTTACTCCACAAAACTATGATCTCTCTCAGAGTGTAAGCACTAATCCGTGTATTCCCGAATACTATCTCAATTTTGTTCTTAAGTTTGCGCATTGAAAATTGGCTTGAAAGTACCTTGGACATACTGGATTACATGCTGATTTAAGACAAGATTCCCACCAATGGTGCTACTCCCGAAACAGCGTATGATCCTTTCTCAATGGGAGGCGTCTCTCAAGGAATGCCTACCTCTTTCCCGAACCACTATCAAGAAGACATTAGCAATTTAGCTGCAGGAGTAGCAACAGGTGGAACATACTTTCAAGGACAACCAAGCTATAACGTTCAGCCATTGAATTATCACTTCTATGCGCCAATTGGTCCACATACGGATAATTTGACACCTTATCAAAAATCGATTCACGACCTTTTCTTATCCGACCGACTTCGTGAAGAACTTCAAAGAAAGTCTGAAGCTTCTCATCAAGTAATGCTAAGTAAGTATAGGAAGAAGAAGTTGATTCCAGTACTAATTCAATTAGATACCCTTCCAAATATTGGTACGCCACCAAACTCATACCATTCTTTGGTCGCTTTGGATACAGCTCAAAACAGGAGTAACACTGTTTTCGGGTGCATAAGTTGGGTATATAAAGCGACATCAGAAAAGAACGGAAAGTATTACTGTTTACGAAGACTGGAAGGTGAGGAAAATTTATCTGAAATTCCTATGAATAAACATTTACCATATTTAGGATATACTCTCGCGAATGATAAAGCAATTCGTGCTGTGAAAAAATGGAATGAAGTAAATAGTGCTGGTGTAGTATCGTTCATTGATGCTTTTACTACCAGACAATTTAAGGATGGTAGCTCCTTAATAATTGTCACAAATTATCACCCACTTTCAAAAACTCTTCTAGAGGTTCATTTCTCCGCTACAAATACAAACCGATATGGATCTCGACTAAACTCCCGGATATCTGAAGACACTCTATGGGCATACATTGTACAAATTACATTAGCCATTAAGGCTGTACATCAAGCTAACTTTGCTGTGCGATGCATGCATTTGAGCAAAGTTATTCTCACAGACAAAAATCGAATACGTCTAAACGCATGTCCAATATTCGATATCCTTCATTATGAATATCGACGCGACATAAAGGAACTTCAAGGTGAAGACCTGTGCTTGTTCGGCGTACTCATGTTATCCTTAGCTACAGTTAATGCAACAATTACACCCCAAACTACCGCTCAAGTCATGAAAACCAACGTCGAAAGCCTCAGCAGATTTTACTCCGTTGAGCTTATCGACACGATAAAATGGCTTTTAACTACGCCTTCTACTACCGAACCTAAAGATCTAGAAACATTCATGCGAGGTATCTCTGGCCGTATGACCACTGCTCTCGATAGTTCCCTCCAAGCTCGTGATGAAATAACCTCTGAACTTTATCGCGAGCTTGAAAATAGTCGACTCGTCCGCTTAATGGCCAAGTTGGGCAACATTAATGAACGACCCGAATACGATACCAATGTTCAATGGAGTGAAGTAGGTGAGAGATACATATTGAAACTTTTCAGAGATTACGTATTTCATCCGCTTGATGCAGATGGAAGATCAGTTACGGATATGGCGTGGATACTGAAGTGTTTGAATAAATTGGATGCGGGAAGTGATGAAAAGATTCAATTGACGAGTAGAGATGGAGAGAATTGTTTTATTGTTAGTTTTAGGGATATTAAGAAACAGGTTAATGCCGCTTGGGGAGATTTGCAGAAGCCAGGGAAGAGATTTTGAGGATTAGGTTGCGATAGGTGGTGCAGGGGTGAGTGATGGAGATTGGAAATATATGGTTGTCTTTATTGACCTCGTTAAGAAGTCTTGGGAGGCGTCAATATTGAAAAGATATTGGTGAAAGTAGGGTATAATTTGGGAAGAGAAGGGTAGAAAAATGAAGCAAAGTCTGATGGAGATGGGGGTGGAGATGGGACGGAGATGGAGATGAACAGGAGAGTATCGAATTAGAAAAGCATATGTAGGAGAACAATCAAGGAAATTTACTTTTATTGCATGTAGATATCTGGTGAATATTGAATTTTGAGGGAGGAGATAGGGGGAGATCGAATGAGTTTTTCTGCCGAGGGAATAGATGGTGTGATGGTGAGGTAGTTCAATATATAGTTGATTATATTCAAAAAGTTCAGGTGGAATGATGCTCAGAGTTTCTTTGGAAGAAAGACGTTTTAAATTTATTTCTTGTCGATAATCTCGTTCTTATTATGAATATTAGTTTCTTTGGAGTATTGACAATGGGGGTCCGTCGATATTAGAATAACAAACCACGTGATTACACGGTCCGACCTAAAGTTTAGGCAACATACATACATCATATCCGGACTGGTGGACTGGTGGACCAGGTAAGAAGAAAAAGATTAAAATTGGGGGTAATGTTATCATCTCGGGTTAACAAGCCTTGGCATTTCAGCTCCATTTAAGGATTTATACGATGAAAATATCAGTGATAACGTTGTCAGTAGGTGTTCTGCCTAGACTACAACGAAAAATAATTAGCTTCACTGCATGATATCAAGCGTTCTTTGTCGATGTAACCGAATATGGAGCAATTCCTGCTGCTATTCCTTAGGCAGAGCAGGCAGACAGAGCAGGCAGAGCAGGCAGAGCAGGCAGAGCAGGCAGAACATCTAACATTATCTTTCAGTCAATCATTTATCACTACCCTAACTGTGTTTGTTGTTATGAGATTGCTTGAGCGCGAGGTATATAGTAACCTCTCAAGGTAAACATCAAATTCTACCCGCGGATTCCTGAATTTACGTTAACCCTACCTCAATATCAATCCCCATTCCATCGCAATTTACTCCGTCGCTCTCTCAGTTGCAGAATTGCTATCAAACACCAATCCACACAGTCATTCATCATGCCAGACTATCCAGGCTTAGGCCTTTCACTACGCTACGATCCACAGGAGAACACAGAAAATCGAAGTCATTATCCTATCGGTGCTCATGCTAATTGCTGGGGTGCCATCTCCAAGTTAATTTTAGTTCGAGAGCTTGCCATGATGAGCGTCATGGATCGACTCACGGATAAGGAAGCATGGCAGAAGAAAGTCTTTGATGAAGAAATTGTATCAAAGTGGCGTCAAGAAGCTCTGGCCATTCCAGATGAACAATTTTGGCACATAGCAATCCACGATAAGCGCCAATTTTGGAACAATGAGGGCAAGTTGAGGGTGTCTGATGATGATTTGTTTGGCAAAGGATTGACGGGCATCATGAATGCGAATAGCTTTGATTGTGTGAGCAGCTCTCGATATGTTGACCTCTCAAAGTGAAACTAATTTGACGTTGAAAAGTGTATTAAAGAACTTCAAAGCAAGGCAAAACACTATGAGCGGACAGGTATCATCCCAACACTCGACGCCTGTGCATCTATTGCAAAATCAGACAATTTAGTTTCTGAGCATCTTCACGATTCCTTGCGCAAAGCTTTTGATACGCTTAAGAGTGACCAATCTTCATCTCTCGATTGGCATCCCAACTCAAATGATATGGTTCAAGATCTAGTACACCCTTCAATGTATCCTTTAGTTTATGGACGCAGTAGGGTGTTCAAGGACGAAGTCGTTGGAGTTAATGATGCCATTGAGAAATGGGCAGGAAAAGGTCCATCTGGAGGGGTGCCAAAAGGGCCTTCATTCGGTGGAAGCAAACAACATTATTGGTCAGACGCGTATCAATGGCTTCCTGCTAATGTCGCTTTCCAAGAAGATGGCAAGGTCAAATTTACCAGTTACATCAACAACATTCATCCAACAAAATACCCTGAAATCTACCGCACGATTGAAAATTTGGTCGAGACTGCGCTTCCGTTATGGGATCAATGTCTTACTGTTGCCGTGAACTACGGAAAAAAGGATGCAGCTGGAAGAATCGAGCCTAGGTTTCCTTATCCAGAAAATCCAGAGTAAAATCTCACTTCACAATTCTGGAGATGAGGCTTTTAATTCTAATGCGATTATAGTGACGAAAACGCGGAGAATTGGATCCCTTCGGATCCTAGAGCAGTTGCACATGTGGAAGAAAGTCCGACGATGGAAGTAGATGGTCAAAATGAGAACGACCATGGCAATGGTGGTGAGGTCGACATAAACATTGAAGACAGTAATAGTGAAGAAGAGGAAGCCGAAGAAGAATGGAAATTGTTACGCAAACCTGTTATTCCAGAGCCTTCTTTTGAAGATGTCAACTATTCAAGAGCACCGGGGAAGTGTCTTGCAAAAAAATTCAAAGAATCCGGTTTGCAAGTCATTGTGAAAATGGCTTCTATTGAGCTCACACCAGAGAAACCCGAATTTCCAATGGGTGGTTGGCATGTAAGTGAAACTCCATCAAATGAAAAGATGACCTGGTACTAACATGTTTCAAGATCGAAGGACAAATGAATGAACACATTTGTGGCACAGCGCTTTATTACCTCGATAGTGAAAACATAACCTCGAGCGATCTCTCATTCCGTATGCAGACAATGGAAGACCTGTACGATGATTTCAAAGTCGGACAAGATGCATATAATTGGCTAGAGCAGGTTTATGGAACAAATCTTGGACAGCAAAACTCTCCATGTATTCAAAATTATGGTAGCATTGAAACACGTCAAGGAAGATTACTTGCTTTTCCCAACGTCTTGTAAGTACTTGATTTTGACTATCCAAAGCATGAATACTAATAACTGCACAAGCCAACATAAAGTTTCTTCATTCCGCTTGAAAGATCCAACGAAACCAGGTCATCGACGATTCATTGCACTATGGCTTGTAGACCCAAACATACGCATCATCTCCACCGCCAATGTACCACCACAGCAAATGGATTGGTGGTTAGACTCGGTCTTTGGTGATACTCCCGAAGCTCACAGTAAGGCCACGGAAAAGCTTCCCGCTGAGCTAGTAATACTTTTGAATGAAATTGGTCTACACACGAATGCTTCAGTGAAGGGTATGAAATTGTCACCAGAATTGATGGAGATAGTGCGAATGTACTTTAATAACGATTCAAATCCATTACCGATGGGGATTGAAGAGGCCAAGGAGCATCGAATTAAATTGATGAAAGAGCGTAGTGCGTTTGTCAGAAGGGCTGGAGAGGAATGGCAGTCAAATGGTTATAGTTTCTGCGAGCATTGAGTGGTCGTCAAAGCTTCATGTTGAGGGGAAAATATCTCCCGTAGCTGATTTATTTCTGTTTCGAATTACAGGATTTTTGGCTCAGAACGGTGGAGATGGAGATTATGGAGTGGATGGAGAGTAAAAATGGGTTAAACAACTTTGATTTCTTAGTCGTGGTCCAATTCTACTCCTTGGTCGTGAAGGATTCGGATTGGCAGGTTGTTGAAGTCATTTCTTGACATTATCGTTTTCATCTAGAAGAGCATACTAGATAGTCTATCCAATAACAAAGTTTACACGCCGCAAAAGATCCTCGTGACGGCCATTGCACCTACCTAATGTATTAAGATTAAGATAGCTGCTTGCCAAGGAATTCATCGCAGGCCAAAATACCTAGCGGTTTCTGTATCGGTATAAGTATACGTTCGTCGGGTGTTTTTTTTTTAATTCTTTAAATGGTTTTATGATTGGGTTCACTGTAATATTCTGGAGAAGAAATACTTGTAGTGGCTTCTACCTCGGTGTAAGGGTTTGGTATTGTTACTTTTGAAGAAAGGAAGGATAGGGTTAGGGTGTGGTGTGGTGTGGTGTGGTGTGGTATGGTATGGTGTGATATTAATGGAATTAAATAGTTGATGATAATTAATAAGATTGATTACCTTGTTTACAACACTTAGACAGTTCTGTATATCACTATCTATATATAAGATTTTAAAGTCTATAAGAAATCAAAATTTATAAATGAATTCAATTCATTTGCGAATACTTTTACTTACTTTTTCTTATCTCGGTATCAATTAGTTCATTCTAGAACCTGGAATATATATATAGATGAATATAGATTTCTTTAATCTTTATTGATAAATCTCTTTTTGAAGAAAGAGAGTGGGAAAATGAGGGCCATTAGAGTAAGAGTATGATAATTAAAGCTCAAATACCCTAGCTAAAAAAATATAATGTATATATAACGTTGGATATATATATATATATTGAAAATGATTTATAATTGGTTCCAAAAAGTTCCTGGGCAAACTAATATTATAGCCCAGGACACAGGACACACCCCAACTATAAATATCTAAACAAGTCAGCTTTGCAAATACTTTTCCTTGAGGGATCTCTTTGAGGAAGTATAATATAAAGAAAAGAATGTTTAAGGGGAAAAGCAATTAAAGCCCAAATACCCTAGCCAAAGATATGGTGTATAGCGCAGCGTTCCGAGCCAGAGGCGAGTCATTTACTTACCTAGCTAAATACATTTTGTATATATAGCGTGGAAAACGAAAGTCATGTGATAGAAATGTTGTCCCTTTGAGTCTCTGGGCTAAACTAATATTATAACCCAGGGACAGGGACATTTCCAATTATAAATACCTAAACAAATCAATCTTGCACATACTTTTCCCTAGGGCCTCAAGGTACAACGTAGGGGAGGCGAATCACTTACTTATCTAGCCAAATATATCTTGCTTATATACGCACAATGAAAATGACATGTGACCGGTTCTAAAAGTTCCTGGGCAAACTAATATTATAGCTCAGGATATAGAATATATTGTGTATACAGATTGATATATGTAAGAATTACAAATACAAGTCTAATAAAAAGATATATCCTGTGAGATATTAGATATTAGATTTGTGAGTATCTAAGTTTCGAGTGATTGTCATTGGGAAATTTGATAGAGGAGGATATTCGAACTAATAGACCCATAGAAGAAGGTATACACTGCTGTAAATGTAAATATCTCCGAGAAAAAGACTAGATGAAAGTTTTCATACTTCTAGAGCAGAAATTCCAAGTCCAAAAGAAATGAATGGATTTATTCATTCGAATACCATACTCAAAATCAGGATTCACTCACTTGATATATCATATCAAGCCTCCTAGTCGTCATATGAGCTCTGGTTCGAGATAGCGATTTATAATTCCGAGACTTTACATGGAGCTCTCTGAATAAAAACCTTCTTGCCATAATCTTCCAGAACTAATCTGCGTATGGATGCTTGAATCTCGATTCCTTCAAGCAGCCACGATGCCACCTTCCTTACTATAGATCTTTTATAGCCAGCTAGGTATTGAGATTTTGTGGTGTACAAACCAGAAAATTAACATTCTCATGATACAAGCCGAAAGAAATGATAGCAATAATGAGAACATGGTCGTCAAAGCTTCAAGACCCCCTCACGATGACGGTGAAATTTGGAGTGTACCCGTGATAGAGAAGGAAGTCGTGGAATTCTTAACAGCTCAAGTATGTAATAATTATTGAACATGGAAAGTTCATTTACCTCAACCATTGATTGGTTTCTTTATGTGAAGTATCTTTTGTGAATAGATGGTTAAGAGAGGCGGGAAGTGTCTTTATACTTGGGGAAATCCATCGTGATATTTCAGGCATATTTCAGCTATATTCAATAATTAGCTTGCGAGACAGAGACAAGCCTTGCAATATCTACAAGCACAAATTCATCCATCGCTTCCTCAACTTGGCATATAAAAGAAATTCTTTCAATCTCGTATACTTTCCAATCGTATGGAAATGACTGTGACTTAGTGCCTCACATGGTGCCCGTGTCTTGCGTAAGGAGGTATATGTTGATAATGAGGTTTAGTTTTAGAGCAAGAGAGCGAACGATTGTAAGGCTCCCGAGCTCCGGAATTCCAAAGAATATTAGAAAGCAGTGCTTAGACTCATGATCGACAACTAAAGTTTCCGTCTAATTCACGAATGTGAAGTTATTGTTAATACATACATTGCAATTACTATCAATTGTTTTCAGCATACCGTTAATTACTCTGCAGGTAAAGTTAGTTTTTTGATCATTACCACCATCTAAAGTAGACGGTACGTATTGAAAGCTGTTGTATTCGAAAATCAACAGTTTCTACTAGTATAGAGGTCGTGCCAACTCCTATTAGCTGTTTTCAAAATTCATAATCAAAATAATCAATCTACTACTTTTATACTTGTAAAAATCAACAACATAGAATAGATATAATCAATGTTTGATATATATCACAAGACCGTCTGAAAACTACCTGCCTTCAAATCTTCGGGGCTCAATTCCCTATGTCTCGAAGATTGATTGAAAATCTTTCCATTCGTAATATCGTATACATTATAGTATAGTCACAACGTAAGCTCAGAGAGATATGTAGCAAGTTTAAGGGAAATAACTCGGCTTAAAAAATCATAAATAAAACAAATTCACAGAACAAGCTAATATCAATCCGCCGCCAACAGTACTACACTGCAACTTCCTCCCATCACAATCCCACACCACTCAAGCAAGCAAAACCTCCGTCCCCACAACCCCCGCATCATCAAACCCCTCCCCAAACACCCNCCGCAACCCTCCTCGCCACACCCCCCTCCCATCTAATCCACATAACAGCCCTCATCCTGCCATCCCCCCTCTCCTCCAGCATCTCCCTAAACCCCCTCGAAAAAGTATTTCGCGCACTATACCTATTCAACCACAATAAATCGCGTCCCGACGGACTCGCCAAATCTACTTCGAAGAGGGAGATGATTTCTGCGCTTATGGGTTTGCGTTCTGTGGATATAGGTACATGTGGCTCTGAGCCGAGAAAGGTATTCAGGGTTGTGGTATCGATTTTGAGTTCTCCGATTATTTGTGCAGATGGGGTGGAAATGGAGGAGATGGAGAAGAATCTTAGATCTTTGTGTTTTGCGAGTGATGGCTTTGATGTTTCTTCTATGTGGCACATGAGAGATTTTGTGTGGAATATCAAAATACTTGGTCCGAGGAAATTACTAGATATTATTTTCCTCGTACTTGTACTCTTCTCCGACTCAAGATCTAGTAAAGCCCCAATATTAGAGTTGGGTTCCTGTTTCTTTTCGGGGGTATATGAATGAGATAGCCATGAACTCATGCTCTTATGTGATTGTTCAGGGGAAGTATGAACTTTTATCGCAGGAACCACTTGTTTGAATCTGTATTCTGCCCTTGAGTGTTTATCACCAGAGTCGTCCATAATAGAACCCCCAACCGTATAAGCTTCAAAAACCGCCCATCTCACCTCACATCTCACCGCATATTTTTCCGGGCCACAAAGAAAAGGATACTCAATGGGACCATTCCAAGCCGCCCAAGACCAAGAAGGAAAAGCAAAGTCCCTCAAGTCTGAGGATTTCTGTCTCCTCGAAAGATTCCCATCAGCTTGCCACGCTAGGGCAAATTCAAAACAAAAACCTGGTAATCCGCATACCGAACCCCCTAAACGTTTCAACAAAAGTCCAGTATAAAACCCGCGACACGCATTCAGACAATCGCTTTCCTGGGTAAATTGTCTCGTAGACATTTTCGATACCATAGAAGCATAATTTTCGAACGGGTCCAGTTTTTCCCGAAAGTCGAAACCTGTTTTGAGATTTTCGTCAAAGAATGTACTTTTATGATTTTCGCCCTCGTGCTCGTCGTGCTCCTCTACTTTCCCAACAAACGGAAAATCTTCACTCCAATTCCCTTCTTCGCATGCATAGTAAGTGCGTCCGGGGGTAAAATATAGAATTCGTTTCGAAAACACCAGTTCTTGAAATGTCCATCCGCGCGAAAACCATGTTGAGAATTCGACCTCTTGACGCATTTCCATTGCATCCACTGTAAATCTACTACCATTAATCAGATGCGTTTCCTCATCCGTAAATACCGGATCGATGTTTATTAATCCAGAATTAGCACCATTGCCCGTCGCTGCAACGATGGTCATTTCTGCCTGCGCGTATATGATGTGCATTCTATCAATCTCGTGCATTTTGTTCTCTAGATCATCTTGAACGATACAAAGTGCATCAACCCACAAATATCGACCGCCGAATCGTCGCGTCACCTCAATCGCATCCAAAATCGTTCGGGGTATGACTTGTTTTTCCAGAAATCCCTGCGTGGAGAATTCTTTCTCGTTTTCTTTTTCTAGAAGAAGAAATGGTGGACGTCCCCATACATAACTAAGGGCAAAATATCTAGGAGTCTCATCGATTCCCATCTTCACTATTCTCATTTCTTCAATATCGATTAATCTACTAGGTCCAACACCCAGCCCGAGACTAACTGATATCTCTCGACATACCCTGTGATTTTGGACACAAGATTTGAAACAATTTGCAAACATATAAAGATCCCTTTCGCCATTACTTATCCCACGAGGTAGAGGGATCCAGGGTTTTACACCAGGAAACAGAGCTTCATGATCAGCAGCAATCATTGGAAGTTGAGTAGGCTCATCATTAACCTCATCCACCGTGTTTTCAGGCCACCATATAGATAATATCCCATCACTAAGGATGGTATTGAGAGAAAGCTGCAGCGTTTGTGAAAATGGATCAATGATCCACTGATTCTTATTCTCAGCAGACACTTTCTCTTCCGGATAAGCCAATTCAAGAAGTTCGCCGGGTGTTAAACCATCAAGCTCTACTTTTTTCAACCTTGCATTACTATATATTTCTCTGCGTTTCATCCGTAGAAACTGTCTTGTGATTAAACAACAGAGAGAACAATTCTCCTGACCGAATGTCTCGCGCAGACTCCCTATATGCAAATTACCAGATGCACCTCTGGCGCTGCCACCAAAATCTACTTCTTGAGCCGCTTCATCATCATCTTCACATGCGATTTTGAGACGCTCGCCTACTACGGCACAATAGCTGCAAAGCCTATTTAAATCAACCGGAGGGCAAGTCGCATGATTCTCGATAGATCCATTGACGATAGCGTTTTCGAGTTGTCGTAAGGCGAGTTTGAACACTTCGATACTTGGATTTTGCTGTCCGTTGGGAATAGAAAGTTTCAACTCCATTGCACCTCTAGATCTTAGAGGAGAGAGATTGCGGGGTACACAATGAACAGAAAATATGTCCGAGGTATTAGATTGGAATAAACCTTCAGCTGAAAGTTTGGAGGGGTTACAAAGTCATGAAGATTTTTTAAGCCAATTAAAAGATGCCAGATGAATACAACGTCCGATGCTTACATCTTGGCACTTTAATGATTACCTAGGTGAAAATATCCATGTTTATGAGTAACATGCTACTAGACAATATACGACAGATGAATTCATAATAAAAAGAATTTGTAGTTACTATCTTGGACTTCCAAGTATCTTGCAGTTATAGAAATGAAAAAAATACGGGAATGTGGAATAAATCAATGAATTTGATTTCTAAATGCTATGCTATGCTATCTCTCTATTTTCAATCCATTCATATAGAAATTGAAATGAAATTGCCGCCGTCAAACATGCAACACATCGATTGTAATATGACCACATGAGTTAGAGTCCGATATATTGGAGGTCGCAAGTTGAGCTAGCTCGCTTGGTTCATGCAACTTCTCACATCGCTTCATACACTCCTATCCCCTAATGTTCTCCCTTCTCAACAAAATGACCTTGACGCATTCAAACCCCCGATCAAATTTCCAGGCCCTCCAAACGTCCCATGAGACCGACTTTAATACGCCAAAACTTTAATCTTCTCAGCCAACTCCACAGGTAACTCCTCTTTTCTCAAAATCCCCAATGCCACCACATCTCCCCAGAAGAAAAGCGCTCTACTCTGCGCATATCCCAGATAATCGAATTCATCCTCTTCCTCCTCCACTTGTTCTTCCACTTTAATCTCTCTCTCATTTTCTTTCTCCATCTTATTATCCATCTTGATATCCTCCAAAATGCCATTTTGAGGCCCATCAATTTCATCCGGTGTTACAACAAATCGCGGCGCATCATCCAATTCTGGTACCTTGGCTTGGACAATTCCCCACGCAACCCATTGTGCACTATTAGCTAACCTCCAAATTCTAACTTCTTTCAACATTTCCTCGACTTGCTTTTCGGTCTCTTGTTCTCTTCTTACTTCTTCTTCCGCATAGAGATTTGTACTGCTACTAGGGGCCTCCCTTTCACCAAGAAGCGTCCGACTATCCAACATAAACTCTTTAATACTACCCGGGGGCGCATCTCGCCCTTCCAATTTTGGAGTAGAGTAAGCGTGTGAATTGAAATGAGGGCGATGATTTATATATGCTCTGACGAATCTCTTTTGTTCTTCAATTGTTGGATAATTTTTGGTGTCGCAAGTCCAAGTCATTGGAGGAGGTGCATGATAGTTGTAACACCATTCGGTAAAATGATTGGCGAATTCCAGACCACGGGTATTGGCGCTTGCATATTCAAAATCAATGACTACCAGCTGTTTGTGATGATTCATAGGAAGTAGGAGTGGCGAAGGTGCGGATCCATCGACAGGTGGTTCGGGTACTAAGCGTAGGATGTTGCCATATTGTGTCTATTGAAAATGGGATCAGTTTGGGACCGAGAAATAAAAAGGGGTAAGGGCCATACATCGTTATGAGCAAATACTAAGCTACGGCTTAATTCCTCACTTCCACCATAATATTTCTCTAACCATTGTCGGTATTTTTCAACAGCAGCTCTGAAGACAGGCCATTCAACACCACAAACCAATCCTCTGTCTCTCCAACTTTCGCCTCTAATACTTCTACTAGAGTCCCCTTCTAAAATTTGTTTGTCGAGATAGGTGATAATTTTATCACATCTGTCGACCCATTTGTCCCAATTCCTCCAAACGAATGGTCCCTGCTCTCTTTCTTCTTGCAGCAATGCAACACCATCATGTAATTCCCTCATACGTTTCGCAATCTTCTTACTCGTATCAGAAATTCTAAGATCTTGAGCCGTGAGGGTTTGAGCATTAAAAAATTCTTCAAATCGACCATTTCTAAAAGTCCCCAGCATTCTAGGTCCAATCTTCTTCCTAGCCAATCTTCTCAAAATGCTCAGCTCCGCTTCTCTATCGATTAGATGCTCAACTTGAGGACCATAAACTCGAAGCAACAACTTTGATGGGTATCTTTGGCTCCTGGTAGAAACATTGGTACTGCTCGCGGAAGGTGGTAGATTTGCCGGAGGAGAAACAACATAAACTGCGTTTGTGAGAGCACCACTCAATCTTTCCACTTCGATTTCAGCGCCTCGGTCTAATGGAACTCTTCTCCAACCTTTCAATCTTAACGTGTGCGCCAATCTCACAATTTCATTCTTGAATTGAATCCATGCTTTCCTCTCCTTCTCGGCTCGTTTGGAATTGCTCAACGTAGTTGTTTCCATAGAAGATCCAGCACCACCACTATATGCAAGTGTTTTTGAATTATCAAGAATCACGTCACACGATGGAACCACAATGTCCTCATCATGGTATTCGGTGTCAGAAGACGGAGTAGGTTTCAACGACGGGCGAACGAGAGATCGTTTCCTTGAAAGCCGTTTCGGAGGCGTAAGGTGCGGAAGATGATTGTGACCAAAATCTAACATGTTATCCTCCAAAATTCTTTGCAATTTTTCCAAGGAAAGAGCGCTTGAAGATGAACTATTAGACATTGTTCGTGGTCTAGAACTTGTTCCTCTACCAGACAAATCCTCAACCTGAGCCTCATTCGCCTTGCTGTCCCTCTTGTTTGATTTTCGTGCAGTCCTCTTCGCCTTTTCTGAATGCAGCCATTCTGCGACTTGAGAGAGAAGTTTGTCGCGGTGGTTATGATGCTTTGAATCATCATTGAGCTTCGAAGAATCGGATGTACGAGGATCTCGAATTGGTTCCTCAAAGCTTGTTTGACTTCGAATTGAATGTTTGGAGGAGGTTGCACGAGGATCTCGAATTGGTTCCTCAAGGCTGGCTTGACTTCGAATCGAAAGTTTGGAGGAGGTTGCAGAAGGCATATTTGGTCGACCTGTCATCCGTTTCGCAACACCGGCGCTGAAATGTTTTATTCTTGAAGATTCATCGGTTGGGGGAAGTTCAAATTTTTGTTTGTCTTCTGGTTCTGGCTCCGCAATTGAAACGACTGGGAGAACGAAAGATAAGAGGTTAGCGTCGGGCAGGTCAATATAAAATTGAGGAATAATTTCAGTTGCTAACCTTTGGTTGGTCCACTCTTGGGACTATTAAGGTCTTCCGAGTCTGTCCTTAATGCTGGTCTGCGAGGCACCGTCGCACTGTTGAGATCTGGCGGGGAATTCATTTTTAAGGATGAAAGAAAGATGATGTTGGTCAGGAATAATGGATGAGACAAATATGAGGAATCCTCAATATTTCCCTTTCTTATCAAGGCTCAGAATCAATAGTAGACCGACCAAGTTCCCAAAAGTTAACGTTCCCTCTGCATGTGAGATTATCTGTTTATGGGTACAGAGTCCACGCACCACGATAAACCGGGTTAATTAGCCCACCTTTGCAGGAGCTGGAGGGATACTGAATAACGGAATAACTATGGATCTAAACAATAACTAAAATAGGTTCGGATCTGCGACTTGTTGTATCAAGGAAGGTAAAGTGTAAAGTGTAAAGCATAAATATAAATATAAATATGAATATAAATCACAAATTATAAATTATAATTACTCGGTATTAGTAAAAAGATATGTAAATGATTAAAGTTATGATCTTGGGATCCCCGCCACCATATAAACCTTAACCTTAACGTATATATTTTGACCAATCAAATGTCAAGCGCAACAGAAATAAGTTGGCTAAGTTATGCACGTGCTGCTTAGCTAAGATCTTACTCATTCGAACCTCTTTCATGGCATCATTCGCACATATCCAACATGTTTCACTATTTGGTGCTCACAATCCTATCATCTATCATATCCATATCCATATCCATAGATGAATTATCAAAAGCTTCACTCTTGAATTATTCGCAAGAATGGAATCAAGCTCAAGAGCCAAGTGGTTCTTTAAGCCATCGCAGAGACATACTGCTGCTTATGGACTGCTGGCTATGGACGTTGAGTTTCCTACAGCCGTATTTCGCCATGTCCGCCTTTCAACTACTATGCATATGCTAGTTCTGTGTATAATTTGGGCATGCTCTCACGTAACACAAAACAATTATGAAACCAATCATTTCATTTCATTTAGAGATCAGCGTTTCTTTATCATTTAGCTACCAGACATTGACAACCTCCGCCTCAACAGACCATGGTGCAGCTCCTATTTGCAAAATTACCGACGAGTTTCTTGGAATTGAGTAGCTTAGGTGGTATAGGAGTGCTTTCTTTCTCGCCTCGTCCAGTTTCAAATTAGCTTGGGGAGAAGCGACATGTACTTCCCATTAAGGTGGTCCTATTTTACTTCGACCATTGTTTTTGAGATTGGAAGTTTGATTTGCGGTATGCTTCCCACATCAGATGTCTCTGCCCAATAGATCAAATCGACGAAAAAAATCAATGGGCCAGCTATCCTTTGTAGGCGTTGCTCAGAATAATACTACCCTTCATCGTTGGTTGTGGAGTAGTAGGAGTCGGAGGCGGAAGAATATTTTCCGGCTCATTCCACAATTGTTGCAATTATGGCTCTTCCAAAGAACAGAGCTGCATACACTGAGATTTCTAGTGCGGCTTGGAGTATTGCATGTGTAATTGGACCCTTAGTAGGAGGTCAGTTCACCTCACATGTACCGTGGCGATATTTACGCGTTTTCTTTTGGCGAACAACAGTAGTCGTTCCACAATCTACCAAGGCTTTTACATAAACCTTTCCATTGGTTGTTTATCAACAGTCATAATTGCCCTATTTCTCCTCGCTGCCGATTCAGTAAACACTGTGAGATCCAAATTTTGGGAAGTGACCTTAATGTAAACATCTAAGACGTCATTACTATGACGTGTTCCATCATATACTTTCTTCTTCAGAAATCTGGATTCACATATCCCTGGAAATCGGCCATGGTAATAGTTGTAATTGTGATTTTTCCGTGGGGATTTTCCTGAGCATAACTTTCTTGCAGCTTCGAGGAATGTTTTTCTAGTTCAAGGGCTCTTAATTTGGACCATTTACCAACCATTACTTGAAAATACTGAGTAGTATCAACACCCGGTCTGGTCTCTGCTCGTCAGTTCGATCCTCGCCTCCATCAACTTCGTGGTTGTTTAGATTTGGCCTGAAAATCGTGCAGTATTATTTAACAGCTTGTTGAGAGATTCAATATTTACAGTGGAATGACTGTCACGTTCTTTCTCGCTTCTACCTCTTGGATGCTTTTATGCTATCTCCGGTTGCAGTTTTAGACTATTGACGGCGTCTCAGCTGAAGGATTGGGAATTCGAACGATGCCTATCGTTGGCGGGATGACAATTGGTACATTATTTCAATTGTGGTATTGGAGCCGTCGGATATCATATTCTTTTCTTAATTTTAAGTGGCATCCTAAGTATCATTACTCATGAGCACTTACCAGGTTTCCTCAGGTCTTATCTCGGTAGTTTTGGAAAAGGTCTGCGCCATTAGAATTGCAATGGCTGGTATGATAATTCCAGCTGCTCTTGGAATAAATGGCGCGTTTTGAAGAAGTTCAACCGCGCTAAGACAGCAAAACAGAAGGGTGGAGACGAGATCTGGAGTAACGGAGCTGGAAAATTTAACATAGTGGCCGCCTTTTGTTACTCCTCAACTCACCCCAAATAGCTCTTTTTGATCAGATTCGTCCCAAAGCCATCTCTTTTCAACCAGATAACTGTGGAGTACCCAAATGACCTACCTCGTGCGGTAATAGGCATTCTGAATTAGATAGTGTTGCTTTTTGCAAGTTCTCCTATAGAAAATTCATGTGACCCAGAAGCTTATAAATTTGTCGTGGAGCCTTATTATCTAATTGAAGGGGTTCATTCAATTTGGAATGCCTACCACCACACACGGTAGTTATCTCTATGAGTAGGCTAGAACTTTGTTGAAGCTTCTATATGAATATTCCCGAGGTTTTTAGCACACTTATTACCCTTGGCAACTAACTATCGTCTTCATCTCTGTGTTACTCACGGGTTATAAGTTTACGACATTACGGGCAGTATTCGCGGGCATCCTGGGCAACCCCCGGGGGGTTGCTGGTTTTTGAGTTTATTTTATTCTACTTTTCCTTTACAACCTTATATTGTACATACCAATGGCCCATCGCATGGTCTGCGTAGCATAGCTTAGCTGAGATCAAATCGATTATGAATTTACTACTACTACTATTACCCTTGGCATAGAAGATCATTGTCTTTGTATGCAGCTGTACGATTGGTCCACATTACAGCTGGCATGTGTTCAATTAACAGAGGCTGCAGTATCCACCTGTGGAATTCTTCACTTCATTTTTTAACTATTTACTCAAAATCCGAGACTAGCAAGTCATACTTATCTTCGCTTTCTTGGGAAATTTGAGGGAATTGAGAGAACAGAATCAACAGACAAGACATCCTCGGAATAAGGCCTTCATTTAGTTAGGTTGCCAAGTTTTAACAGAATAATGTTCAATGGCATGGGCTCCCATGCACAAAAGAGAGATTTCTCATTAAATAAATATAATCAATTGAAGAATCGAAGAGATCTAAATGCATTGATTGATGCTTGAAGATGGAAGATGACTAATATCCCCAATAAATAAAGCACAATAATGCAGCTCTATCCGAATTAGATTTCCTCAAAGGTCAGCTGTGCTTTACGTAAGGGCCAACTATCTCGTTTCCATTTCTGCTGGGAGCCCCGTCTCGGCACTTGGCCTCGGATGAGTACTATTTTGGTATTCAACTCGTATTCTCATTTCTTTTCACAACATGTGTTAGGGTTATGGATACAATTCTTATGCATGGATATTGTACGTGTGACAAGTCTCTGAAGTATAAACATCGAAGCTCGGAGCTCCAAAAGCTTCTTTCATATGTTAAACAAGGTTGACCTGACGCAAAGGAATGTTAGTTTTACCCGACCCCGCATCCCCACACCTCCAAACTTTCCTTCCATTCCCCACCAGTTCCCGTAACGGGAATTTACCCGGTGGTACATGCAAAGGTATGAGGGGTTTAGACATCACAACAGGAAATGATCACTCAAGTAGTTCTTTAGCATCGCTAAATGATTAAATTTGTGTGCCATCAGCTAAGGGCGAATCCTACCAAGCGAATGCCAAATTTCCTAGCGTCCAGCAATGGATGCCCAGGAAAAGTCAGATGTTTATTCTTATTCAACAACCGAGGATGTATCTTTGAGATTTTCTTCTACAAGTACGATGTGGTGACACTCTTATAGTTTAAGGAAACAGCGGAGAGTTCTCTTCTATTTGCGGTAGTTGCTCATTGTTTATCCTACTTTCTTTCCAAAAGTCGAAAACTCTTCACATTTAATCATGATGAAGTTTTCACTGGTCTCAATCATTGGTCTTTTGACAATTACTTTTGCTCTTCCACTCGAAAATACAGAGCGAGATGTACCAATTGAAGAAAGAGCCGCTGCCCCAACGGTTACAATTGCATCTCCAGTAGCGACAATCATTGGAGGCGCCGGCATAACCGTCGAAACCTTTGCTGGCATTCCATTTGCCAAACCTCCCGTCGGTGCACTTCGACTCAAACCACCTCAACCTATCACCTCTGCATTGGGTACCGTCAAAGCAACAGCACAAGCAGCTAGCTGTCCCCAGTTCTTCTTCAGTAGCGTAGTCAATGATGCAATTCCTACATCAGCACTTGGCCTTCTTCTTAATACGCCCATTTTCCAAAAAGTTCTCAATGCCGGGGAAGATTGTTTGTACTTGAACATTCAAAGACCCGCTGGTACTACTGCTTCATCGAAATTGCCAGTCTTGTTTTGGATCTTTGGAGGAGGATTTGAATTAGGGGGAACGGCGATGTATGATGGATCTTCATGGGTAGCTGAAAGTATCGCTCAGGGGAAACCGATCATTTTTGTGCAAGTGGCTTATCGGGTTGGTGGGTTTGGATTTTTACCAGGTGCCGAGATTCTGGCTGATGGGAGTGCGAATTTGGGGTTGTTAGATCAGAGGCTGGGCTTGCAATGGTATGTTTCGCTGTTTTCGGTGCTCTTCAATACCTTGTCCTTATTGCGCTATCATTGCATACTTCATTGCCTCGTCATATTTGAGTCTTAAATATCTTACTTCCATTTATCTCCTCATACATTACCTCACACGATCATACTGACACGGTTTCAACAGGGTCGCGGATAACATTGCGTCATTTGGTGGAGATCCATCGAAGGTTACCATTTGGGGGGAGTCAGCTGGAGCAATCTCAGTCTTTGACCAAATGGCTTTGTATGGAGGCGACAACACATACAAAGGTAAAGCATTATTCCGTGGAGCCATTATGAATTCAGGAAGTATAGTCCCAGCCGATCCTGTCGATTGTCCTAAAGGTCAAACTATCTACGACACAGTCGTAGCTTCAGCAGGATGTTCAGCGGCGAGCAATACTCTAGCTTGCTTACGAGGCGTCCCATATTCCACCCTTCTGAATGCAACAAATTCCGTCTCAAGCCTCCTAAGTTATACATCCGTCGCCCTTAACTATCTCCCTCGTCCAGATGGAACGGCTCTCCCAAAATCGCCGGACCTCCTCCTCTCTTCTGGAGCATGGGCAAAAGTCCCCTTCATAATCGGCGACCAAGAAGATGAAGGAACAATTTTCGCTCTCTTCCAATCAAACATCACCACAACAAATCAACTCGCAACCTATTTCTCTGATGTCTTCTTCAACAATGCCCCTGCATCCGTCATGAATGGTTTACTTGATACATATCCCAATGACCTAATCTCGGGTTCTCCTTTCCGAACCCTTCTACTCAATAACTGGTATCCACAATTCAAACGCCTAGCCGCCATCCTCGGCGACCTAACCTTCACCCTCACCCGTCGCATCTTCCTACAAACCACACTGAAAGTCGCCCCCAACGTCCCCTCCTGGTCCTACCTCTCATCCTACAACTACGGTACCCCCATTCTGGGGACATTCCACGGTTCGGATATATTACAAGTCTTTAATGGTATAAAACCGAATTATGCCGCGGCGGCGAGTAAAGCATATTATCTCAGTTTTGTAAATACCCTAGATCCGAATAATGGGACGAGTAAATCGTACGCGAATTGGCCGCGGTATAGTAATGGGGCGAAATTACTTAATTTGTTTGCGGATTTTGGCACGTTTATTAATGATGATTTTAGGGGGAAGAGTTATGATTTTGTGGTGCAGAATTTGGGGAAATTTTATATCTGAGGAGTCTTTGGGATGAGCTGGATGTGGTGTAGATGGAGAAATATGATATTTGGGTTGCGCTTGAGGGATGGGGAAAGGGTATATGGGTATGGAATTATGAGGTTATGATATTAAATCTATTATGGATATGAACGACCCCTATGAGAGAATAAAAAATACTTTTTAGTATCCAATGTCCAGTGCATATGACAGTTGTATTTAGTAGTTGAAATAAATCTCATGTTAGCAATAAATATTGAATTTCTTATTAATAGATATTTTTGTAAATAATTATTGAAGATTATATAAGATAATTGTGACGATTCTGATGGGGAAGTAAGGTTATGGAGACCACTATTTGGAGAGGTAGACATGTTTGCACGATTAGAGGATTTTGGGGGTGAGTCATTATTTTTCTTCTTCGACTTCATACTTCTATTTGTTCATATCATATGTTTCGAGTGCAGCTCAGAAGCTGATACGTTCATAGTAAATTCCAGCACCAAAGCATTCAACTCAACTTAACGTCAAAGGTCCAGCTGAATTCATCACCCACACCATTCTCCATATTCTTTCATCTCAAGGAGGATATTAAGAAGTTTTAGACACAGTCCATAGCATATGCTCCCTGTTGCTTATATAATTTCTTCGCTCTGCCGAAATTAATATTTTGTGAATAAATACAGAGTACTCATGGAAGTCCGTAAGAGTAGACAGAGCTTGGAATTTGAGCAAGTCCGATATGTGAATTGGCGTCAAAGTATAACTCTGACGCCAACACTAAAATTTTACCTAGAGCTTTCTATATATATCCAGTGAAATAGTGACAATTAGGGTGACGTTATTGTCGAAATTTTATTCCCCTACGTACAATCATGTTGTCATTCTGGTTACAATATCGTCTGCATCCCAAGATAGAAGTAGTGAATGCTCGGATTTCCATTATTATGAACTGCGATGATATCTCTCGATCTTTGGCTTGTGTATTTTTGTCTTTATGAACCAGAGCTAGGGAGAAGAGAATCCCGTGTCACTTTTACGGTGCGTTGTCTCCGAACCAACTCCTATTTATTCAGTTCTATAAGAGATTCAAGGCACGATGATTGGAGAGCCATCACCTTGGAAAATCAAGATCTTGTAGTGCTTTTCGGCGTGGAGAGAAAATTGCAGTGTTTGATCACTGTTAATATAACAAGTTATCATTACCGCCACATAATTTCTACCAGTCATGATTCATCCCTTGAGAAAAGCTGTCAATTTTGAATGCGATGATCACCACATATGTTGATTGCCGCCCATTTTATCAACTGGCAATGAAAATACAATATTGCGAGACATAACACAAACTCCGTCTTAGACAGAACGTACAAGCCTTGAAATCGAACAACCCAGAAGAAGTTACTGATATTAGACCTGCCGGCTTTCGTCGAATTTAGTCTTTGGTGTGCCAAATTTTAAACTTATCCAAAGGGCGAGGTTTATATAGCACAAGCTATCTCGCACCACAAAAATGACCGTTCCAAAGTATTTATACTCTTGAATACCACTACAGACCTAGCCATCCACAAATATCTATATCTCATATCTCTTCGCACAATTCTTCCTCTCACCAAGTCAATCTCAATAATTCTATAATCGTCTTATATAAAAACTCCTTTCTCCCTCTTGAAAAGCTCCGGCCACAACGCGGAAATCTCATTCGATATTAACAAAGGTTCCCGTCTTTACATCTTAATGCAGTAGCTAATTAGTAAAGACCAGTTTTCGATGTACAAGAATTTAATGACAGACTGAAGAATTTCCATGAGGTTCAAACATTGGGCCGAGGAGATGAGATGGTTTTGCATAAGCGAGTGGTGATAAAAGGGGGAGGTGACAACAAAACTCATATGCATACAAGCCACAACAACCACAACAACAACCGCATACCACAACCTCACAAACGCTTATTACATCTTTGATATCAACTCGGCACTCACTCAACCAGCAGTGATGAACAAAAGCGTGAAGTTTTCGAAACCTAGTCGTAGATGCAAATCCAAACCGGAACATCTACAACCCAAAGAAACCAGGTTATCACCAGCTTTCTATATTCAAGCTTCTGTAAACACAGACTCAAACAATAGTATTATGGTATACAGAATAATCATGGTCAATGATAAAGCTAGCTATATGTACCCGAAACTCCCAAACTTTCCAGCACAAAGAATAAATAAATAAAATTTAATTAGTTTATCATAGTGGATTGTTCTAGATCCAGACCGTGCTATAAAGGATGTGCAAGTAAGTGATGGGTGGCTGGATTTATGTAAACAGTTGTTCCTTCCTTCCCAGTCTAATCTTAATATGGATTGAGATTAGGCCAGTAAGTAACTAACTTTGACAACCTCTTAGTTGAAATTGAAATATATTCAAATCTAGCTGCAACTTTCATTTTCATTTCGCAATAAGATGGTAGAATTAGAGCAATTTCAAGATATCTCTCCGGTGGTGATGAAGAAGAAGAAATGAAATGACATTAAGTGAGACATGATAATGATGAAGATTTAGAAGGATGATGAAATAAAATCTATGGCAATAATGATAATATCCTTCCTGCTCCTACCCATTGGAATCACATTCTCAGTACTATCTTACTGGATGATTTATATCGTTTGATAATTAAGATTTACTAAAGTTTTGCAAATCGTCTCTTCTGTCTCCTTTGGTCAACTACTGGGGTAAAAATCACTGTATTAACAAGAAGTCTTTTTTTATATACCTCTTCATCTATATTTTTCATTTCTATTCCTTTGTAAATTCTCCAAGTAATCTCCATACGATATTCCTCAAACAAAGGTCCCCC
>NGKH01000001.1:2032480-2045904 GCA_002162575.1 Sclerotinia glacialis | reverse complement strand
CCCCACTTCAACCTATATCCACAGACTTTTGCCTTTAACTATAGCTATATAAACATCCAACCCATCCAACCCTTCCCTCTCTAAATTTCTCGATCATCATTGAAGTCGTCGTTAAGGACTCTAATCCGAATCATGTCTAACAGCTACTCCCTAAACATCCTGGAAGAAAAATCTAGCACCCACTCAGACTTGACCATATATTTCCCACGGAGCAAAATGCTATTATGACGAAAAGAGTGAAGGGAACAATACTAATAAAATAGATATATGATGGATAGTAATAGCTATAAAGAAGCTAAAAGCAGACTCTGACCACTCGATAATAAGAAATGAAATAATGATGAAGTCTATTACAATAGCAACGATTATTTTTTGGCGGCACTACCATTCGATTTTCAATTTTCTGAAAGTGCTTTTTCCCTTTCCTTTACTCTTCTCCCATCTCTGAGGTACTTCTTAGATTGCATTTAATAGATTTAATATTATATACAATTGGGTAATTTATATATAATAGAAAGCTTTCATATTTCAGATCTCATCCAATTAATTATATATATATAAATAAGGAAGTCATTAATAAAAGAAAATAATTATTTCTAATACAAAGTGATGAGCGAAATAAGAGATAGAGAAGATTTGGTTGTAGCTATATATTAATACTATATTTCCACTTTCTATCACGGTGCAGAGGGACCTTATAGGTGATAAGTGAGATATATGATATTCTACAAGGAAAGAAGGGTGGTTCTGGAAAAGAGCTGATTATATAGTAAGGTGTAGATGTTTTAAAGCAATCATATATGATCTAATTAGGAACAAATAATGAACCTATAATAATTGTCTCTTTTTCAAGTTTTTTGTTTTTAAACAATTGATGATACTCAAATTATATATTTTATTTTGTGATTATCATTTATTGTATAAATCGTTGATTCTTTCAATCTTAACGATCTCTATAATTGTATTTGAATAGTTTTCTTTTTTAATTGTAAGATTTCTTTTGCTTTTGGATATTATAATATTTATAATGAAGATCTTGATTTCTTAGAATATAAATAATGATATTTGACAAACATTTCTTCGTTTTCTTTTAGATCTGTAATTAATTATTATATTGATATATAATATCTTCATTTAATAAAATAATGATATCTATCTTCATTATAATTGTTCATTATACTTTCGAATACTCATTTTTGGATTGGTTTGTTCTTATTATCTTTTTGCTTTAGAACTCGATCCTTTATTGTTAAAGCTTTTGATTCGTTTATAATGTTTTGGCTTAAGAAATATATATTTGCTTTCATTGGAATAAAAAGAGAATGATGAAAGATTGGGAAGATTCGAATGTTCTTTAACAATTTGATTAGATATATATATAAATATATCTTTAGAATCTTGTAAAGTCTTATTTATTTGTTGTTTAATTTTTTAGCTTTTCGAAATATCTTTATATTCTTTGTATTGATATAGACTTTTTGTCCGATAATAAATTTTAGAGAATCCGTATAATGTGGGTTTGCGTTTTTTTCGAAAACTATGATTGTTTATTTTGCAAATATTCGAAGTTGGTTTAGGATTCTTTCTATTTTATTTGCCGTTTTGCTTCTTTTGAAGAATTTATGTTTTTGTACTAATATTATATTTGGTAGACTAGGCTTGTTTGGCTCGATTCCTAAATTACGGTTAAAATTATAATTTGCAAAGAAAAATAAATATCTTATAATTTCCAATATTAAATTGTTTAATATAAATTCGATTAATAGTAATTAATTCATTTAATTGTTTTAATAGAAATTGACAAATATATATAAATATTGTTTCAAAATAGAATTAATATATTTTATTTGATTATCAATTTGAAAATAAAAAGTAAAAGAATGTTTTAGTATTATATCTAATCTTTTAAAAAATTGCTTCTAGAATCCGGAGATGAATTAGGAGCCTCAATCTGAAATAATATTGTCTGGAAGTTTATAAAGTATATAGATCTTATTTATAAATATATCGATTAGTTCGTTAGTTATTAATGTTTTTGTTCTGATAAAATGTTTCATTTTTGTAAGTCTGTTGTTACGGGGACAGCCTCTTGGCCACACAGAAATGGCTATAAAGTTCTGAACGCAAGGTAGATTTAGATTAAACTTCAAGTAGATGGTCGATGGGATAGTATAATAATTAGGTTTGTTATTTTTGTAATTATATTATAAAAGTAATGATTGTTTTTGAATATAAAGCTTTATATTATAATAAAATCTTATTCCTTTATATAGATCTTCATATTTTAATCCCATTGCTTTCATCAATTGATTTCTAATAGAAGTAATGGGATCCCATTTGTCCCATTACATTACGTTAAGTGAAATCAATGGGATTCCTAAGTCAGGTGACATTTATCATATAACTTATTATTATCTATTATAATATTATCCTCTTTTTAGATTAGCATTTATTTCAAATATTTATATAATACAGTTTCCTTATTTAGTTCTAGATTTAAATAGATGTTGTATTTTCTTTATTATATCTATTATATATTCCTTAAAATCCGTTATTAATCGTTAAAACATTTATTTTTATATTAAAGAAAAAGGTGTTATTATATCGTTTATATATAATTATTGTTTAAATAAGAAACTGGAGTATTGTATTTTTCTGGATTCCGATTGTTATAAAGAATACTCTAAAGCATTTGGTAGCAATAATTGTAATGTTTTCGATTATATTGCTTTAATATAATCCAAGGTTTCTTTAAAAGAATCATATCTTTGTTGAGAAGAAAAGGAGATTATAGCTAAAATCCTTCGATTATAGAAACAATAAGATAAACTTTGTGTAAAGGCTGGAAAAATGCTTCAATATGATTTGTATATTATTGATGTTTTAGAAGCTTTCGAATTTGAAAAGGAGAGATTGGAAAATGAATATATGGAAAAGGAAAAGATTAATATAATAGTTATAGCAATTGCTTTTAGTGATCTTTCCTTTTTCGATTTCCTTGATTATTCGTTGCCGCCGATATCCGATATAGAGCTTGAGACTTTATTGGCAGATGTGAGTATTTTAAATGAAATGTTTGTAATTTCTCAAAACAGTTGAGATCTTTCTTGAATTCTTATATATTCTTTGAATGTGGGTAGTTTAACTATTTGATCAAATACTTGATTTTGCTTTTGATGTATTTACAATCTAATATTGTTTCGATATCATATATAGCTTCTAAATTGACTAATTCGATTTCGATAAATGATGCATTCAACGCTTCTGGTAATGTTGGTTCGAACAAGGATATATAGAATGTTGGATAGATATTTATAGTGTTGGGTAATTTCAATTGATAATTGATGGAACTTATTATTTTGTCAATCTTGAATGATCCTAGTTTCCTATGATCTAGTTTATTGCTTGATCTTTTCGTATCGATGTTGTATTATAGCAAATAAACTTTATTCTTTTCTTTTAATATTGATTTTATACTATATTTCTTATTATAATAGATTGTTATATATAAGGATATGAATTTTAAATCAAGAGATAATTGTTCTTAAAGATCTTTGAATTGTTCAATTTTAGTAATAATTGATTTGGCATTTGTTTCTTATAATATCGGAATTCTATATGCTTTAGGATTAAAACTGAAATTAGTATATACTAATATAATCTTTGTAGTTTCCGTTTCCGATATATTATATATAAATTGAATTATAAATAATAATTTTATTTAATTGTTTTGTTGATAATTGATGTAGTATTTAAGGTATATTTCTATTATTTGATTAATTCTTTTTGTTTGATTATTTATTTGTGAATAAAAGGATATAAATAGCTTTTTTATTATTTTTAATAATTCTATAAATATAATCCAGAATTTTAAAGTAAAAAGTTTGTCTTTATTTGAAATTATCTGATCTGGTATTTTATATATATTAATTATATTCCTGAAAAATACAAAAACTAATTGTTTAATATTCTATAATTTTTTGAATAATATTATATATACGAATTTTGTTAATCTCTCTATTATAATGAATATCGAATCATATTCAATTTTTGTAGTAAATTTTTTAGAAAATGATAGTTTGATTATAAAGTCTTATATAATAGATTTCCATGATTGAAAAGATATATTTAGTATTTGAAGCTGATTATACAAAGTATATTGTAATGATTTGTTTTAGATACAAATATCACAATTCCTAATAATTTCTTCAATTATTTTTCTTATTTGTAGAAAGTAACTGATTTCCTTGAGTTTTGTAAATGTTTTTGCAATCCTTTAATGATTATATATTGGCAATTTGTATTGTTTTATTATAAAAGTCTTTGATAAATAATTAGGAATGTATATCTTCTTATAAAAATAGATTATTTTGTCTTCGAATATGAATCCTAATTTTAGTTTTTCTAAAATATATATAATTATTATATTAGCTTTATAATATTTTTGAATTAAAATATGAAAATTTTCGTTTTTTAATTTATAAATAGTTATAAATTGTAATATATTATAAATTAAAGAATCGTTTTGTTTTTTGAATATTATATAAGATTTGTAACTCTTGTTTTCTTGATATTCTGGTTTTCGGTTTAGAATATTTGCTTTAGTATTTTCTGTTTCTTTAATATATGAAATTCTGAATTTGTATATAATCATAGTTTCTGATCATTTGATTTATTGTCTATTGAATTGTTTTGTAATAATGAAATATATTAAATTATTATAATCTGTAAATATTTGTATTGTGTATTTGGACCTTTTCAGATATACTTTCCATTCCTTGAATACTTCGATTATCATTAAGAATTCTTTATTATAAATCTTATAGTTTAATTCTGCTAATAATAATTTTCAAGAATAGAATATAATTAATTATTATTTTTCATCTTTGTCTAATTGATTTAGTATAATTGATTTAGTATAATATCAATAGCAAAATCTAAGGAATTCGTTTCGATAAAGATCTCTTTTTCTGAATCGAATATAAATAGTATTGGCTTTTTGATCATTATTTGTTTAAATATCTCAAATGATTTTATTGTTTTGATAATCTAATCGAATGTTCTTTGATCTTTTCTGATAAGATCAATTAGATAAACAATAATTGTTGAATACCTTTATATAAATCATTGATAGAAATTAACGAATTCTAAAAAGGATTGTATTTCTTTTATATTGATTAATTATTTTTATTCGAGCATTGTTTTAATTTTATCTTTATTAATTTTGAATCTTTGGTTTGATATTGTAAATCTTAGGAATTCTGTTTTTGTAATATAGAATTCGTATTTGCTAGATTTGTAAAACAAATCTGAATTTGTTAGGTATTTTAGGATATTGTTGATATTCTTGATATATTGATTCTCATTAATTGAATATATCAAAATATCATTTAAGTAGTATATATAGTATATATCGAGATATTTCGATAATACATTATTTATAAAGTATATGAATATTATAGGCATATTGATTAATCCAAATGGTATAATTTGATATTCGTAAAATCTGTATCTATATTTGAAAGCGGTTTTCTATTCTTCGCTTTCTTTGATTTTGATTAAATGGTAATTGTTACATAAATCCATTTTCGTAAATATTATGGCTTTATTTAGTCGATCTCTCAATTCCGTAGTTAATGGAAATGGATATCGATCTTTTATAATGAATATATTTAGCTTTCTATAATCCATAATTAATCGTTTAGTATTATCTTTCTTAGATATTTATATAATTGGATTTGATACTTTGGATAAGGATTCTCTAATCCATTTTTTGGTTAGATTGTTATCGATATATTATTTGAACATCTTTAACTCATCAATTGATATTGTATAGATTAAGGTATATATCGGCATTTGACCTTTCTTTAATACTATCTTGTAATTCTATAGCTTGTATTCCGATAAAGCATATTGGATTTCTGGTTTTTTGAAGATTCTTGTGTATTTCTGGTATTACTCGAATATATTCTTTTGAGAGGGATTTTGGATTGGATATTTTATATTATTGATATTGTTCGTTTTCAGCTTTCCTAAATGTATATTCCGTTTTGTAGATATCTTTTGTAATTCTATATGATTGCTTGTATTTGATTGAAACTTATGGTTTCCTTAAATCAATCAATAATAAGATTATATACCTTCAATTATAATATCCCTAAAATGATTTATTGATTCCCAAATAGAACAATATCAAATTGAATAAGCTCTTTGTATTGATTTATACTCATCGATATTGATTGAGTCTCCTGCGATATCATACCATCAATCCCTACTAGCTATCCATCAACTAGTTGCAACTAGTAAAGTTTCGATTTCGTATGAAGCTATACTCCCAAATACTTCATAACTTTTGGTGCTATAAAATTTCTTGTAGCTTCTGAGTCTATTATAGCCTAGATTGTTTGTCCATTTATATTAGCTCTGCAATAAATCTGTTTTATCTAATTTGTTGCATTCAATTGACTTTGATTAATTTATAAATATAAATTATTATTGCCTAAAAATGTAAAGTTTCATAACCTTTCTTTTTCATCCAATAGCTTTATAATATCTATATCTTTTCTTACTTTATCGTTAAATATATCCTTCCAAATTGTTATAGATATATTATCATCCTATACTTTTAATAAACTTCCTATTATCGATGATAATATTATAATCTGAATTATAAATTGATATTCATTATCTACTTTCCTGTATAAGAAAACATCATTGCTTTCGATCTTTATATTTGAATAATAATAAAAGACTTCTTATATTTCTTCAATTTCTAAGTATATCATATATTCATAATTAATCCTTTCGATAAAGAATATATCGATAATAATTCCATATTATAGAATTCGATATTGATCAATGAATCATATTTTGTAGGTTTCTCCTACTTAAATATTGATTATATTGGCATCCTCATTAATAGTTCCTTCATCTATGTTTCCGTACTTCCAAATACAACGATTCCATTTATCGATTTCTTGAATGGTCTATAGCTCTCCCTAACTAGGTTTTCGATTAATCCATTATGAATTCTCAATTTCATCTTCAAGTTCTTCTTATTCGGATTCTTCTTCAATATATACTGATAATTGTTTTATAAATAAATCCATTTTGTTAATTATATATAATTGAAAAATAAAGGTAACATTAAATTGGTTTTTACCGAATTTCTTCTTTTGATATCCACCTTTTCCTATATTGATATTACCTTTGTTTCAGCATTATCTTGCTTAATAACTTGCTTTTCTATATTCAAAGCACAATTTGTTATCTTGTTATCGCTTCTTCTCAGAATCATCTTGGATTGAAGCTTTATAAATAACATCCAATTTTATAAGATCTCTATATCATTATAGATTGTAGCGTTGTCTACCTTCGTTCTTTCGGTTTTTTCCTTGATTTCGTTCTTCTTAAAATCTGTAAATCCGTTGATTTGTTTTATACTTATAAAGTCGATCATCACATTCGATAAATTCCTCGATCAAGTTATTCAAATCTTTGCTTATATATGATCTATCGAGTTTCAATCTAACTTCTAATTTAAGCCCTTTACAATAATAATTTATAATGGCTATTGAGTCCCATCCTATCATTCCTGTATATTGTCGGAATTCCATAATATATTTGATAATTGATTTTGTTTATTTAATATTAAATAGCTTTTCCTCAACTACTTTTCCTTCATTAATATTGCCAAACACTCTTCGAATCTCTTTTTTAAATCTATCAAAAGTATTGAAGATTGCTTTGATTAGTTGTATACAATCCGAGTTGTTATATTCGAAGTAATCATATAAATAAAATTGAATCCATTTAAATGCTTCTTTTTGGAGATACAATATAACCTATACACTTTTGACTGAATTATTAATGAATTTGTCCTCATTGAATTTAAAG
Organism: Sclerotinia glacialis; assembly: GCA_002162575.1. Taxonomy (NCBI): domain Eukaryota; kingdom Fungi; phylum Ascomycota; class Leotiomycetes; order Helotiales; family Sclerotiniaceae; genus Sclerotinia; species Sclerotinia glacialis. The sequence continues at coordinate 2,038,008 of NGKH01000001.1, read as the reverse complement.
TACATCTCAAATTATAATAGGAATGTTTCGAGTTCTTATTAATTATTAATATACTTATCTAATAAAACAATCTTAAAGGTTTTATTAATTGTAATGTTTTTGGATTCTCCTATAATAATATCGTTATCTCTGTCGATTATCTGATTTATCAAAGATATATTATCATACTAATTCCTTTATAGAATATTGCCAATAATTGCCACACTAAATAATTGATATCGATTCAGTACTTGAAACAATAATGATGCTCAAAGTGTTATAGGGACAGTTTTTTGGTTATATAGAAATAGCTATAAAATTCTGAACGCAAGATAGATTTAGATTAAACTTTAAGCAAATGATCGATAGTATAATATAATAACTAAATTTGCTATTCTTATAATTATATTATAAAAGTAATAATTGTTCTTGAATATAAAGCTCTATATTATAATGGAATTCTATCCTTTTATATAGATCTTCATACTCTGATCCTATTGCTCCCATCAATTGGTTTTCAGTGGGAGTAGTGGGATCCCACCTGTCCCATTACATTTCGATAAGTGAGATCAGTGGGATTCCTGAGTCAGGTGACACTTGTCACATGACCTACTGTTATCCGTTGTAACATCTGTATACAATAATTAGAATATATTTAAATATCAAATTGTAATATTTATAGTTTAATAATGGTGTTATATAATCGATTGAGATATCGGATCAGATATAGAAAGGTATTGGTAATGGTTTTAGGAATCCAAAAGGGGATGGTTTTGATGATTTGGTATAGATATAGAGTTCGTATGCTTGGATATAAGCATCGATTTTTTGATATATTTATAATCACCAATAAGTTCGAGAGATTAGGTCGATGGTTTTGATTCGTTCTGAATGGCCGGTTAGCCCCGAGGAGTATATTCGATATATTATTTGGATTTTAAATTTATTATTTAATAAAATCTAAAACTTTTCTCAATAATAGATCTTTTTATTATATATTTTGCAATTTTATATTGTTATATATAAAGTATTTCGAATTTTTTTTAATTATTTAATTATATTTGGATCTTCAATTGTTTTTATCAATTGTTTTGTTATTTCAGATTTCTTGTATATTTGTTTAATAAAATCATCGATTGGTTTATTGTCGGAATACTAGCTTACGAATGTACGTAAACTATATTCCTATAGATAGTAAACCCTCTTTCGTATGAAAGAGGAGGTTAGACAGAAATACCAGACCTTTATTATTAACTAATTGTGTATACAACCCCCTTAGAGTCTGTCCAACATTTATCTTTTATAGATATTAGAATGTTCATTGGGGTTAATATTGATTCATTAATTAAATCTTAATATAATTTGATATCGAATCTATTGGCAGGCAATATTATATATTCTTTGTTTTTTAAACGTTTATTGTTTGGATTCGAAGAACTGGGATAATCTTTCTATTGTTTACTTAAAGCATTTGATCAAATAATTTTAGATTTTGATTTATAGATTATATAGAAGTTATATTAGGAAAGAAACTTTGATTAATATATTTGTTATTGATTCAATATTTTTGTTATTGTAAAATATTTGAAGTTCTTATAATCAATAAAAACCTCGAATTCTTATTATAATCTTTATAATTCAGATTTCTATTTTTTTAAGGATTTAATAATTATTATTAATTTTTTATTGTAGATTTTATAATTATATTCGGTTATTATATACTTTATAGAAAAGTATGCGATTAAATATAAAATATTATCCTTATTATATTAAAAAAGAATTCCCTTTAAAATTTAATCTAATATATTTGTTTCTAAAACAATCTTTTTGTTATAATCAAAATATACAAGAATTAAGGCGATGACGAAGGTGAGTTTCAACATTTCGAAAACGTTTTTGTAAATATTATCCTAAAATCAGAATTTGTTTTTTTGTAATAGATCATTTAAAGATTGATAGATTTTAGAAAAATCTTTTATAAATCATTAATAGAAATTTATAAATTCTAAAAAACATTGAAGATCTTTGATAGATTCAAATCATTTTTATAATATTATTGTTTTGATCTTTGTTTGATCTATTTTTATTTTATTTGTTATTATAATAAAATTTAGATATCGTATAGATATTGTTTCGAATTCATATTTGTTGATATCGATTTGAAGGTTTGTATCAATTAGTTTTTGAATTATATTACGGATATATTCTTTATATTGGTTTTTGTTGTTTGAATAAATTAGGATATTGTTAAGATAAATTATATAATGTTTGTTTAATTTATTGAAAAATATATAATTGATATAATATTGAAATGAAGCGGATATATTGTATAAACCAAATAGTATTATCAATGATTCAAATAAACCAAAGTATATAATGAAAATTATTTTCTATTCATTTCCTTTTATAATATAAAATTTGTTAAATATTATAATGATATTGAATTTAGTATAAATCTTTATATTATATAAAACATCTAAAATTTCTTGAACAATCGGGAATGGATATCAGTTTTTTATTATAATATTGTTTAATTTTTGATAATTCTAATAGATCTATATTCTTTTGTTAGGTTTTGCTATTAATAATAATAGAATTACAGATCGGGATCTAGATTCTTGAATAAAACCTTTGAATAGATTTTCATCGATCTATTTTCGAACAATTTGAAGTTCTAATAATAATAATAGATAGTTTTTGAAATAAAATAAATTTTTTCCTAAAATTAATTCAATTTTATAATTTTATATTCATTAGGGTAGTAATATATCTATATATTATAAAAGGAATGCTGATAATTTATTTCGAAGCCAATTGAATAGTTTTTCACAAATATTATTATCGTTAAAATTAAGTTTTTTTGTAAGGAATTTGATAATATTAGTTTCAGATATCTTTTGTAAATATATAAATTGGAAACAATTATAATCTTAATCTTTAATTAAAACAAAAAGTTCTGAATTAAAATTTGCTTTTGATTTATATTCTTTATTTTCTATATTCTTAATTATAATTCTTTAATAATTGAAATAATCGATTTTATCGAAGTTAACTTTATTATAATAAGGATATAATAACTTTACTATGATCGTGGTAAAGTTATTAGAATAAAGTTGTAATAATTTTATTATAATTATAATAAAGTTACCATGGTAAAGTTGTGGTGTAACCTTACTATAATAAGCTTGGTTGGGTCTATGTAATCTATAATCGTATAATAGTTTTTCTATTTATGATTGATATATAGTGTCACAGGCAGGATCAGAATGGAAGCAGATGAATAACAGATCTCTCTTTATTGATAAAACATTGTTTAAAGAGTAATGTTTCTAGAATATAAATGATTTCTTAAATAGATTCAAAATGAGAGATTTGCTTTTATTAAGCGAATCTTTACTTTAATATTAGTTTTTATATATATTAGTGTTTTTTATATAGTAATGTTGTGATAATACTCTCTTTTTTAAGATTGAGCTCTGTTGAGACGATCTTAAAAACCAGATCTTTCAGGGTATTTTCGATAGAAATTCAATATCAGCTCTTAAACATTCTTTAGGTATTTAATAAATTCCTCAGTAAATGTATTGTAACCGATCCATCGGATAATATACTTTAATCGGGGGCCATTGTAGTTTCATTGTTTCCAATAGGAATCCAGAATCTTTTTTATCTCAAATTGTTTGATTTCTTCGATTTCTATAAGAGGAGATGGGGGGTTGTATTGATTAGGGGTAGGATTATTATAAATAAAATATAATAGATTGATATAGAAGACAAAATGATTTCTTATTAAGATAAATAATTCGAGTTTTTATATTTTGTATAATAGGATAATTGGATATAATTGTAGATTCGAATTTTATTTGTAAATGGAATTTATAGTTTACAAAGAACGAGGATAATTAGAAGCTTTCGGACCAGATAGAATTGAAGGAGAATTCGGCAAAAAGCAATTATTTGAATTAATCGGTTTGTAGATATATTATATATAATTGGAGATATTGTTTAAGTATTGTATTAGCTTTTTTTATTTATTTATCAATTTCAGAATGATAAGTGATTGAGAGTTTTATAATAGTATTTAAATATTTGTAGATGTGTTTCCAGAATTTGGAAACGAATTAAGCTTTTTTATCAGATATAATTATAATTAATAATTTATATAGTTTCTAGATATATTGTAGGAATAATTGGATTATTTTTTCAGAATTGTAGATTTTATAATAAAGTAGAAAATGTTTTATTTTAATTAATTAGTTTACGATTACGAATATTATATCGAATCCCGAACTTTTGAATAGATATATAATGAAATCGATTGAGATATCTTTTTAGATTTGTTGAAGGATTGAAAGTGGGTATAGGATTCCTTTTTATTCTTTTCGGTTTGAAACAGTTTGATAACAATCATAACAATTTTATATTTATTGGCTAATATAATTGTCGTATCTAATCCAATAATAGTTATGAGAGAGTAATTCGAAAATACAAATATAATATAGATATTCAGCGATTAAGGAATCGTGGATTAATTGAAGAAGTTCAATTTTCAGATTTTTGAAATCAAAAACGAATAGTTTATTTTTATAATATAGTAATCTGTTATTTTGAAAATATTCAAATAAAATAATATAAGGATATTTGAATACTTTCTTTTTTAAAGCTTTCAGAATGGATTTTGATATTGGATCGGATATATATATTTCAATAAATAAGACTTTTAATTCTTTTGATAATTCGAATACCAGATCTGATTCAGACAGAATATCAGGAGTAAGCAAAGTGGGCGAAACAATAGAAACAAATAGAACAAATAAAACAGCAGAAACAAATAGAACAAATGGAACGACAGAAACAGATAAAATAGATGGAGCAATAGGAACAAACAAAATAAACAGAGTAAACGAAGTAAATAGAGTAATAGAAGTAGATAAAACAGATTGGTTTCGAATAATGATTGTAAAGTAGATTTTCTTGATCGGAGTAAGTTGGTTTTTGAATAAAGCTAATAATGAGGTTTCAATAAAATCGAAACTTTTATCTTTTAATATTATTTGGTTTTGATATAAAAGATATTCATTTCTTTTTTTAGGTAAGTTTTCAAACTTTTTGATCAGAATATTAAGTTTTATATTTTGTTTTTTAGATCGATATATGATTTTGAAATTGAATCGGAATAAGAATTCGGATTATTGGATTTATTAGTGATTCAATAATTTAATTATTATAAAAGATTCTAGGTTTTTGTAATCAATGATTATTTTGATAAAGAAGGATAATTCTTTCAGTTCAAAATGCTATTCCTCGAAGTATCGGATGATAATTAATAGTTTTTTATTGTAGATTTTATAATTGTATTTTGTTATTGAATATTTTTTAGAAAAAAATGTAATAAATTTTAGAATTCCTTTTTTATTGTATTAGAATAAGATTCTAATAAATATATAATCAAAAGTATTGATTTCTACAATTATTTCTTTTTCTCAATTGAAAAAAGTTAGTATTGAAGCTTTTGTAAAAGTTTCTTTTAGATCAGAAAAGGTTTTTAT